>CABFWB010002755.1:0-22855 GCA_902151455.1 Timema bartmani | reverse complement strand
TGAGCTGCATATTGGCTAAAGGTATTGGCTCTTGTGAGCCAGATCACGCGCGATCGTCAACCAGGCAAGTCCAAGTGAGATGCATATTGGGTAAAAGTATTGGCTCATGTGAACCTGATCACGCACGATCGTCAACCAGGCAAGTTCAAGTGAGCTGCATATTGGGTAAATATATTGGATCATGTGAACCTGATCACGCACGATCATCAACCAGGAAAGTTCAAGTGAGCTGCATATTGGATAAAGATATTGGTTCATGTTAACCTGATCACGCGCGATCGTCAACCAGGCAAGTTCAAGTGAGCTGCATATTGGGTAAATATATTGACTCTTGTGAACCTGATCATACACGATCGTTAACCAGGCAAGTTTACTTTGGCACCTCGTGTTACTACTCGTCTAGGGAATCCACATTTTGTCATTCTATTGGGGTAGGGATGAGGAAGCTATAATTGAGTGGAAATGAATCCGAATTTGCGTGGATTAGTCAGTTTTAACTCTAGTCTATTTACATGCCAAAGCTAAACTTGAAGCAAATCAACTCTACAAACAAATTAGTTGCTATATTTTTCTTTATTACTTTATTTGGTTTATCGAGTAAAGTACTACTTATTAATATAAAAACTATATTATTAATCTTCATGTAAATATATTTCAAAACAGTTAATGAAAAAACATATCAAGTGTTTATTTTCTAGCTGTCGGATAATATACAAACAGAACTTGTTGGGTGAATAATAATGGTGCTGTCATTACTTGAGTGATCCGTTTCTCTCTCTACCCTACCTCCTTTCCACCCGGCCAATACTGCCTCACTTCGCTCACAGAAGGTACGATTTGTTTTTCTTTTAGAGTTGCTTGCCTCGTGTATTAAAATAACTAATTAACATATTTCTTATCGCGTGGCCATAATTGGGCAGAGCAGTGACATAGATTATAGATATTTATTCTGGAGATACTGACTAAGAACCATGTTTTTGGTAGCCAATGCAGATGTATTTAAGTGTTTTATGAGAGAAATGGGTTCTTGGGGAAGGTAGTTTTATCATATTGTTTACTCATTTGGAGCTAAATTCAACCCATGACCCGTTTATATTGGGCACGATTCACCTTGAGAGCCAGCTGATTCTGCCTATCATTAAAACAATATAATATTTAACCAAGGGATAGAGTAACAGCTCTATATTAATAGAGCCTAGTTTGGGGTTTTAAATTTTTCTGATGTTAAAACCTACTAGTATGTTACAAAAGTGTTTTTGTAAGTTTTATGTTCAGAAATTGATATATATATATATATATATATATATTAAATAAAGTTATACAAACAAACTCATTATCCTATAAACCAATAGCTTATACAAGTTCTGAGATAGAAAACTACCTTTTTTGTGTGGTTGCCCGAAGATTTTAGTTCAAACTATACATTATAATCGCGTTTGGTATTTTTTGTCATTGATCTTTCTTAAGATGGAGGCATGAATATTAGGAAAGTAGAAAGTGGTATATTATGTTGAGTAAACACTCTAAGCTTGTGTTCAAAAAAGAAAAAAAAATCAAATATTAATAAAACTAAGACTTATTTTGACCGGGATTCTTTGATTACAATATAAGTGTTAGATGTTCCCATATAAAGATCGGTGGTTTTAACCGGTTTAGTGGAATGTTTCCTAAGTATAACAAATAATTTTTGCATTTCTATATAAATAAAAAAAGAGCCCATCACGTGTTTTCTTCAAACATCACAGCCCCCGGGAACGTACCAATACTTTTATTATTAGCATTAAGGGTTCTCCCCCACCCCCCTTCTAGTTGGGCACAGTTGGCCCACAATATCCACACAATATCTTCTTCAACTGCACCTTCCATTGTTTCCTTACCAGCAAATTAACAATAATCATAATAATAATAAACTTTCATGGTACAGCATCGATTTCCCACTGCCAGCAACACTGCATTAGATAACTTCAAAGTTGACCAAACAACTACTAGATGGCAGCACTGTATATGGTACGTGTGACGAGAGATCTAGTGGTTGAATTTAGCAAACCATTCTATTAACTTTGCCAACTAACCACCATTCATGACATCTAGCGTTATTTTTAGAACTATATTTGATGGTATATAATCCTTAAAGGAGCTCGTGTCATCACCATTTACAAAGTAGTTATTTTGTTGCAACGAGGAATTAAAATGGTATCATTTATTTTCTTATTAATTTGCAAATATAATGGTTCCAATCAGATATTTATTTATATTCTATGAATTGAAAAATGACACCTTGATACAGGAATCAAACCAGGAAACTGTAGCTTATTACGTCAATACGCTCATCACTGAGCTATCGTTAAATCATCCCGTACCAAGGTTAGTTCTTCACTCATATTTTAAGGCAGCGTCTGTGATAGACGTGTGGAAATCATCAGCTACATATGAGTGATCAATTAAGATCATGAGATATCAGATAACGCAGCCATCATAGATTTGGTAGTACTCGTACTGAGACAAAGGTCTCAGGTTCAATTCCAGTGCCTAGGTGTCATTTTTTCAATTTAAAGAATATATTTACGTACGGCATTAACCATAATTAGCAAATATAACAACCAAAATGAAAGTTAATAGCTATCCTGTTTTTGTCTGAGCTGTTTCCAGTCACATGCTCAAGGAAAGGAGAGCAAGATAAGATGTACTCTCCCCACAACTCCTGCCGCTGTATCAAGATAAGATGTACTCTCCCCACAACTCCTGCCACTGTATCAAGATAAGATGTACTCTCCCCACATTTCCTGCCGCTGTATCAAGATAAGATGTACTCTCTCCACATTTCCTGCCGCTGTATCAAGATAAGATGTACTCTCCCCACATTTCCTGCCGCTGTATCAAGATAAGATGTACTCTCCCCACATTTCCTGCCGCTGTATCAAGATAAGATGTACTCTCTCCACATTTCCTGCCGCTGTATCAAGATAAGATGTACTCTCCCCACATTTCCTGCCGCTGTATCAAGATAAGATGTACTCTCCCCACATTTCCTGCCGCTGTATCAAGATAAGATGTACTCTCCCCACATTTCCTGCCACTGTATCAAGATAAGATGTACTCTCCCCACATTTCCTGCCGCTGTATCAAGATAAGATGTACTCTCCCCACAACTCCTGCCGCTGTATCAAGATAAAATGTACTCTCCCCACAACTCCTGCCACTGTATCAATATCACAAATAATGTTAATAAAAGCTTAAGACATGTAAAGTACTGCCAATTGAGGATGTATAGAATATATAATAGATTTAAAGTATATACTACTACTTGATATTATAAATATATACATCTGTACACATTTGATTTTTTAACCAGAGAAATTGACTCAAATAATAGTTTTATAAATCACCTGCTCCCAAATTAAATGTTATGTTGTGTCACTTAGTTTCACATTAAAAATATATATTATATAAAATATAAATTATTTAACGTTGGAGGAATCAACTATGTAATTTAATGTTTGAAGTATCCACCCAAAATATATATTCAGACACATTTATAACCTAGTATACCAGAGCAAATCAACAGTGTATATTTTGTATTTCAAAACAAATTAATAATAGGCCTATGTATTACATTTGATTGAGTATTATGTTTAATTGTAAAAATATTTATGCCTAGGGCTCTAAATTAGTTTGAGTGATCCTTACTTTGTGGACGTGGGCCTTAGAGTTTGTTAGGATGTGCTATGGCCGAGGTTAAGGGGGAGGTAATGGGGTATATTTGTGTGGGTTCATGATTGACGTTAAACTTGGGTTTTAAATATGTTTATTAGTACTAGTATATCTATTACAAATGTGATGTTGGCAGTGAAAGAACTTAGAAAATACTCGGAAGCTTGTGACAAAACGAGGTATTGATAGGAACTCCCCATGGCTTGTTTGACTCTTAGGTGATCCCTACACGGTTCCCGAACCCCGTACCCTGGTCTCAAGCGGCAGCCCTTAAGACAAGTACTGATGACCCGGCGTCCTGGCTCTACATAATCCCGAAACGGGCAGATTGACCCCTAGACTTTGGTGTTGATTTGTCAGCCATGATGGCTGAATCCCCTACATTTTATCCCGGCCCCTGGCCTGGTTTCTCACTAAGGAATACTGACAACACTTTTGTGGTCAGATCTTCTAGTTTATTTGTTTAGAGGCTACTCAAAACAGCCTGCAACGCTCATTTGTCATTCCCAACTCATAGCATACAATATTACACAAACTGACCTTCCCATTTTGGACGTACAATTACATTTGTAAAATATTTAATATATTCAAAGGTGTTTGAGAGTAAAACCTTCCTCCAGAAATAGATGTCACCTCTTAATCGTCCCGCTGTTTTGAGCAAGCTCAGATTTCAATGTTCAAGTTTACGTTAAGAAAAGAAGACAGGTAAAATTTTTATATTTATCCTCCCTTCTTTCATTACTAACTTTATGGTGGGTTTCTAAATCTAAGATTTTTAATAAATTGTTTGGATTTTAAATACATTTATCTATTTATTTAGCCCATTGTGTACATTATATTAGGTACTCTAAACTCTAAAGGCATCATTGGAAATAATTCTTTTTTTTTTTGTCTCAAGAAATAAACAAGGAATTCATTCCGATCAACGTCTAGAATCTATCCTAATTTTACTACTTAAATAATTTAATTTTTCTTTACTAAAGTGAAAGTCAACAGTCAAGGCCTCTAACAGTAAAACAAAACAACACATTGATTTTAAAATAATAAATACAATATCTTAGGCCCAATATTACAATTTCTCGTCTAAGTCATTGTAACGTAATTAATTGTAAAGTCTAACCATTAGTTAAATTCTGCGTTATGTTTTGCGATACTATTTTTATGTGCTTATCAAACTACGAAAAGGTGCCTTCCATTTGTTCTTTTATTTTACCTTCTCAGGGCGCTAGGTTTGTTTCAAGGCATTTTATTGGCTTAATTCGACGATAGAGAATATAAGCAAGCTATTACAATGTTTATGGATTTGTTCTGAAAATAAATCAATCCAAACAATAATTGGTACTATTTATCGCATCAAGTCTTTCTTAGGTTATCTGCTACCTTTTATTGTACCTACATATGTGCTAAAATGTCTGTTGGAAATTATAAAAACAGAACCATTTGTAAATTTGAGCAAAGAAGAGGAAGGGTTGCTAGTAGAATTAATATGTCTTTAAAGTCTTGAGAGCCTTTGAAAGTGTAATTCATCTTCAAAGTCTTCATCTTCATACAATAGATGACCATTTACATAAGATAAATAAACGTTCCGTCATTTTAATAATAACAATCATTTTTAAATCAATAAATGGTACGGCGCACCGCACAGACTTTCTCTCTCTTTCTATAAACTCGTAAGATTTCTGAACGGAATAATGTACATTGTATCATCACCACTCCACATAAGAACACGCATAAAATAATATACAATGATATATAATCAATGAGAAAAGAGGCGCATCTTTGTCCACCTAAGAGCATTTCAAACAGTTTAATGTCTTCCACAAGGGTCAACACTTCGTATTAAAATTTCGATTTCTGGTTAAAATTTTAACATTTTATAAGGTGTTGCAGATCTTCAAGTCATCGCATTGATATTTAATTATTCATTTATACATTTTGACCAATAAAAAATGTAAATATTGACTATTGAGTCTAAAATGGAGATAGATCATTGCTATGCAAACATTTCTCCTAAGAGATTTAAGGAAAAATAACATACTTTTTTAGATACTTATATTTAATTACTCTATGGCATTGGAGAATTATTGCGTTAAGACTTAAGTAGTATATGTTTACAACTAAAGCTCACAAAATTGTATTAATATATTTGCAAATATCTCAGAAACTGTTGCTTTTATAAAAATATATGTCAAATAAAAGTTTTTTATTTCTAATAGTCCTACAATTTTGCAATGATAAGTTGTTTAGTTTCTCAAATAGTTGTGGAGATACGGAAATTAACGCTTCTGTAAAGTACCCTAAAAATCATTTTCATAGGAAAATGAAAATAGCCAGTTTATTTATAATCTTAATCAACGCCTAGATACGAATTTTAATCAAAATCGTTTGAGCAGATTTTGAGAAAACCAAATTTTTCTCTTTTCGCCCTTCAGTAAACTACCCTTAATTTTAAGTTTTTATAGACACACAGACAGACGGCATTGCAAAGACTATTTTTTAGGGTTCGGGGGGTCATGAGACGTCGACATCCATCAACATTTCAGGTTAGTTTTTTTTTACGGTCGCAATACTTAAACTTTAATGTCCAAAAAGTTAAAAAAATTCATATAATTGCGTATAGATTGAAAGTTATTGATTTTATAAAAATATGTTTCGGATAAAATATCTGTATTATAAATATATATACATATTTGTAATGCTAAGTAATTTCATATCTCAAATAGTTTCGGAGCTATTATAAAAAATGTTAATTTACGCATCAGACCGGAGCCCTTAAAGCCATTTTGCCGAAATATTGAGAGTAGCCATTTTGTTTGGAATATTTATTAATGTTCATAAATGAAATTTAATCAAAATCGTTAGAGCCGATTTTGAGAAAATCGACTTTTTCTCTTTTTGCCCTTCAGTAAACTACCCTTAATTTTAAGTTTTAATAGACACACAGACAGACGGCATTGCAAAGACTATTTTTTAGGGTTCGGGGGGTCATGAGACGTCGACATCCATCAACATTTCAGGTTAGTTTTTTTTACGATCGCAATACTTAAGCTTTAATGTCCAAAAAGTTAAAAATATATATATAATTGCGTATAGATTGAAAATTATTGATTTTATAAAAATATGTTTCGAATAAAATATTTGTATTATAAATATATATACATATTTGTAATGCTAAGTAATTTCATATCTCAAATAGTTTCGGAGCTATTATAAAAAATGTTAATTTACGCATCAGACCGGAGCCCTTAAAGCCATTTTGCCGAAATATTGAGAGTAGCCATTTTGTTTGGAATATTTATTAATGTTCATAAATGAAATTTAATCAAAATCGTTAGAGCCGATTTTGAGAAAATCGACTTTTTCTCTTTTTGCCCTTCAGTAAACTACCCTTAATTTTAAGTTTTAATAGACACACAGACAGACGGCATTGCAAAGACTATTTTTTAGGGTTCGGGGGGTCATGAGACGTCGAAATCCATCAACATTTCAGGTTAGTTTTTTTTACGATCGCAATACTTAAGCTTTAATGTCCAAAAAGCTAAAAATATATATATAATTGCGTATAGATTGAAAATTATTGATTTTATAAAAATATGTTTCGAATAAAATATTTGTATTATAAATATATATACATATTTGTAATGCTAAGTAATTTCATATCTCAAATAGTTTCGGAGCTATTATAAAAAATGTTAATTTACGCATCAGACCGGAGCCCTTAAAGCCATTTTGCCGAAATATTGAGAGTAGCCATTTTGTTTGGAATATTTATTAATGTTCATAAATGAAATTTAATCAAAATCGTTAGAGCCGATTTTGAGAAAATCGACTTTTTCTCTTTTTTCCCTTCAGTAAACTACCCTTAATTTTAGGGGTAGATATCCAATTCCAAAAACCCCTCGGGGCAACCCTATGAAAACCCTAGATATCAAGTTTCAGCTCAATCGGTAAAATAGTTTAGGCTCTAGTTTGAGGTACAGACAGACAGACAGACAGACGGAAATTCAAAAACCACTTTTTCGGATTCAGAGAGTCATGAAACGTCAAGATTCATCAAAATATCGAGTTAGAATTTTTTGACGATCACCATACTTTCTCTACCTGTAAGATAGAGAAAAAGTAACAAGAAGGAATGTTTAAAGTTGTTAATGTGGACGTTATATTTACTAACTGGAATGTAGATATAGCGTTAGCTTTACGGGCACTTTTACGTGGATATTACCGCTCATGGAACATAGTAAAACCAAAAGAAGTGTTTGTTATCACTTAACCTTATGTTAAAACCTAATAAACAGAATAAGGTGGCATTGTAAGATAAGGACTTAATGTACAAGAGATTAAAATGAAACACATTTAGTAGGTCAAGGCAGCCGCCTCGGTCCGCAAGGAAATATCAGCCACTGTTAAGCCACTTTGATAAAAATAAATACATTGGTCTTTTCCTTTTATTTAACTACTTCTATATTCTTTCAAAGCTTACACTCCCTTTCTCCCTTCATCTAAAATTATCCTTTGTCCTGTCAATAGGAAAGCGGGGAAAGAAAACTATGAAACTTCATATTTCAAGGTAAAGAGGAAAGGCCACTGATATTTTTAAAAATCTAAAATTTTCTGTTGTAAGCTTACCAAAAAATTACAGTATTTGTTGAAGGAAGGATACATCAAGGGCCCTTTTTCATCAAGCCTAGACTTGTAGCTCCACAGATATTTAAAAAGTCGTTGAAAATGAGCTTATTTCACACATAAAAACAGTTTTTATTTTAATTAAAACTCAAACAATACGGTTCTTAAAAAAATAGAGCCCCTTTGGAATATGTCGACTCTATTTCACCATGAATCAAATTTTGAAATAACGCACTGTGGAATTAAATGTTGCCTTATAGCTGAACGTTTGTGCGGCAAATTCTTTCTTTCCAAGGAGACCCCTTAGTAATGATGTAACACGAATAGATAATATGACTATGCATCTAATTGTTTGTAGCTTTGGTTTTGGGAGACATTGCCATGATGACATAGGAGATTGATTTGTTTAGAATAGTTTGCTGGAGAAGATGTTGAGCTATTTTAAGATTTGGAGGTTACTTAAAATGTATATTGAGGAATTACTTATATTGTTATTTATTAAAAATGTTCTTTAAGTTCTTCAGCAGCATCACAAATTAATAGTGTATCAGGGACAACAGCCTTAAAAGGTGTAACAGCATAATCCTAAATGAAACATATTTCTTCAATGAAAGAAGACGTTAATATAATGATTACCAAACAGGGGACATCATTGTAAGAGTGTATGGAAAGCCTTAAAGATTAAGTGAGTTCAGCCATAGCACTATCTAGATTTTGTGTGTCCTTGAAATAAAAAGGATAATCTATGAATGTCGATGTTGTGATAGTGAAGATACCACCACTGTCAAATAGGTAAGATAAGCCGCAGAGTATGACAGAGCTTAAAATACCGGGAAGTGAACCCATGATTCAACAGTTTATGGAGTTTGACACTGATGCTTTTGAGAAAATCAGGAACCGTAGACGAAACGACTCAGTCTTTTGTTCAGGTCCTGTTGGAGTCTGTTTATGAGTATACATTTGATACTTTGGAGAGTAGTCAGGTGATAGCAAATAGTTAGTCAGCTTACTTGGGTTAAGCGAGAGACTTAACTTATCATTGTGGCAGGCTGTGCTGACAACGATGATGGCGCTGCTGTTTTTGATGACACTGCCGTGATCGATGCTGATGTGAATGACAATGTTGAGAATGAGGTTGCTTCTAAAGATGACAATGGATACATTGATATTGAAAATGATGATGATGATGACGATGGATATGGTAGATCGGAAGGTACCATTGTGAGTGTTTTTGATAGTTACATTGATTAGAGCATGAAAGAATGTCTTTGTTTTGTTGATGCTTCCATTGAGCCTGTGTTTAATTGACAAAGGACTTAATCTTCCCAATAGACAGATACACTACAGGATGAAACAAGGTGCAGTTACTTCTGCCAAACGAGTGAGCAGTGATGGAAGTTAAATAACGCTTTTGTTAGTGGTAGGATTTCCTGGACCACATTTAAGTATTAGCCTATGCAAAAAGTTGCTGGTGAACAACGCATACAGCATCGTTTGTAATAGTGAAAATAATGGTCACCGAGCTTATTAGTGATTGTATGTAGCGTTGAGGGATAAACCTAATGATGACTTTGTGTTTATCATGGAATTAGCTCTCGATATGGTTTGTGATAATATCTGGTTTGTGACACGAGTGCTAGAAGGTTAGAAAAACAACACAACATACCGTGAAGTAGAGGGTATAGGTATATTACTGATAATGAAAGACGGAACTACATTGGAAGCTAGCAAAGATACACACATAACATCTTGGCCATCCATTGTTAAAAGTGCACCATTTTTAAATGTACGAATGAAGAGTGACCGAATGAGAATTCAATATGATCTGCGATCAAAGGAGAGCTGGAGAGCTGGTGTGGTTATACGAATCACACAGGAAATAGGACATCTACAAGGCTTCAGAGAAGATGGGAAGGCCCCTACTAGCTGTTCAATAGGATCAACGACGTTGTCATCAGAATACGAAGAGGAGCAAGAGATAAAATGAAAGTAGAGCAGGTTTATCACCTTGCACCCTATCAAACAGAAATAACTGATAATGTGTAGATATATTCGGGATGAACACAATTAAGAAACAAAAATAGATTAGGCAATTGCATCTATTTGGTCAAGTTGGACTTGCAGTTTTGTTTTGAAAGTGTGGTGCCATAGAGAGATTGTTTATTTATATTTTATAGGAGCCTCATTGTCGATTTTATGCTAGGATTGTTGATCTTAAATTTTAGTATAAATGAATTTATAAAAATGTCCTAATCATAATGGCTTAGCGTCTTCTTCAATAAAATAAATATTTTAGAGAAATCACACACATAGCCATGTATTGAAGTTGGAGATTCAACAAATTTAAAAAGGTAGTAGAGTACTACCCAATATAGTTTTAAAAATTCAAAGTTCACACAGTGAGGTGCAAGCAACCTCTCCCCAGTCATGTTACAATAATAAATAGGAAAAACCAAAAACTGGATAGTTCAATTATAATTTTAGTAATGACTATTTAGTGAAGAGTCCACTGTAAACAAACGGAAATAAATTAATGATAAGGCTGTTCCTAAAATAACTATACAAATTTGGGTTGCCTTTTCTGATAAAAATTAAATTTTATCAATCTAGTATTAGCGCTGCCTATACAGGGTGTCTGAAAAGTCCCTGCACACTTAATGTAATAATTGTGGTATTGTTTTAATACATTTACACTTGCCATAGTTCCTTAAATATGTGCTGTAAATGGACCCCACCGCCATCCAGACATGCCTGCACACGCCTCTGCATATTGGCGAAGAACTCTCACAGCGTATGTGGTGTAATTTTTGGATGTTGGTCACTACTGCAGCTTATAGCTCATCAAGCGTATGCGGATAACTCTACAGTTCTACCCACACAACAAAGTCAGATGGTGTCAGATCTGGTGGCCGGGAAGGCCACAGTCAGCAGGAGATGATGTGATTTCCGAAGAAGTATTCCAGAAGCTGTAGTGATGCACGAGTGATGTGAGCAATTGCAATTTATTGCTGGAACCATCTTTCGTGGATTTTACGTTCCATGAGTTGGGATATGAGTAGGAGGATAATCTGGGCACGGTAACGTTCTGAGCTAAAGGGTTCATTAAGGAAGATAGGCCCAACAATGCAGGTACGAGTAGTTGCACACCAATCACCGACCTTCTGGTCGTAAAGAGGCATTTCTTTAAATTTGTGGGGGTTTTCAGCTTTCTACATACGATTGTTTTGGCTGTTAATGTACCTGGACAGGTGGAACCACGTCACATATTTTTGGAAGTCTCCTCCAGAATGTTCTTACCTTATTCAAACAGGAAGTCCTTAAATCACCCGCAGTATCGAAAACAACGCTTTCGTTCCCTGAGTATTTCAGCTGATGCATTACAGACAATTTGTACGGGTATAGATGCAACTTATTTTTCAGAATAGCACATTATCTTGTTTTGACAACCACCTCACGGACTTTTTCGGACTCCTCAGTATCCTGTCCTGGATATGATCCCTGATCTTGTCTGCCTTGGAAGGCATATCGGGACAGTAAGCATCCAGAACACTGCCAGTTTATCAAAACGTCCCTATTAGATTACGTACTGCATTACGGTAGGGGACTTCGGCACTAGGAAATGTTCTATCCAACTGTTCTTGCACTTCCTCTGTGTATTTGTCGTTATAACGAAAGACATGTTCCACCAAAAACAATCTTTGCTCGACCATCAAAACCACTGTCCTCGTGTCTAGACGAGTAACCAATCGACTTGTGCACTGAAATGACCCTCACTCAGAATGACAACTGCGCGTGCCACGTGGAGAAATGGAAACATCGTCTACCACGTGGCTCAACTATTCCGTTCCACTCAAATTCAATTCAAAATTGCTGTATGATTGCATTACTATAGTTAGTATATTCAGAACATAGTGACTTTTTGAACACCTTTTACAAAGGCAAAGACGGCTGAGTTTGTAAAAATCTATCTATAAAAATATTTTAGGAGTTCAATAGGCATGAGAGGGTGCAAAAATGTCTATACAATAAATTGTGCTTTTAAATATGTTAAAAACAAAGAGGGCTTTGCTATATAGTCTTCTAAGGAAGAATGTTAGGAGCCTTTAAAGATTTATATTTGTATTATAATCACTATTAAACATTTTAAAAAGAATATAGCATAGGATGCAGTGAAAAATTAGTCAGGGTTCCAAATGTCTAGTATTAATAGTATTTTAAAGTTATGAATACACATTTAAGAGTCAGAGTGTTTTGATATTTTATGTTTTGTAGATCTCAGATTCAATTAAAACCACTCCGTAAAACATAAGCAAATTGATTAATTCATGGGGGTGCCAAATCCAGCCACCAGATGGTAAGCGTTGATATTGACGCGTAAAATTAATGTGTGAAATATAATTTTATGTGGTTTTTGGGTCAAGGACTATGAAATTTTGTTGATAAATGAACCACAAGAGTTTCTTAAAAGTTGAAAATAATAAATAACTTATTACTTAATAAGTATTCCAGTATTTTTTTAGCAGTACGTCTTTCTACACATTCAGGATATATGCTCTTAATTTATTTAAACGTACAAATCACATCAAACTTATATACTGTCAATTTTATAGGGCTACAATGTATACATTACTGAAATTAAAAGTAAATAGGAAGCTAAAAAAAATCATCTTCAGGGTCACTTTCTGCTAATTTCTGCATTTCTAATTGAGGTTTATTTAACTTCTTGAAATCAGTGACACATTTAGCTGCATGACAGGCCTAGCAAGCCGATAGTGGAAAATATATGGCTTGAATAAAAAACTGACCCAGGTCACAGGCTGTAAACAGTAATGGATATAAAAAGTAAAACAAAAATTGTGCTACAAATGATTTTTATCACTCATTTGTCAGTGTTAGTACCAGGTACCCCCTAGTGTTAAGCTAATAGCAATTAATACGTCTCCTGATATTATTATTACACAAATGTAAGATTAAGAAGCTTCGAAATTACTGGAACTAAGATCGACAAAGCCTAAACAAGTTTGCCATTAAATACTTAGGTATTTTGATCTTGTCCATAACATGAGGCCTCAAAACTTAAATCAAAGAGAATTTCCTCAAGTTGGAAGATTATAAAATAGAATACAAAATATTTATCTTGAATTATATTTATTTAAAAACATTCTCTGATAAAAAAAAATTTACATTTGTCAAATTGCTCGCCTGTGATTTTTTGAAAACACCTCCTACATGTATCGTATGCCATTTTTCCACTTTTATGGTTGTAACCATCGTGTAGCAATGATAAGTGCTCAGGTCAGGCTGTGGCTACGTCTTCTTTGTTTAAAGAACAGAGAGGACAAATTTAGAGGCTCACCTTCCTGACTAGTTCACCAACCATGCCATCCCACCCTCCTTTCACGTCCGGGTTTTCCGAGCCATACGTGCCATCCCTCACTATCCGCAGCTCATCTGAAACAACACATCAATAATATCCATAGAGTGTATGAAACTTAACAGGATACAGAATTTTAACTAAGGATGGCTTTTGGGAAATCCATTTACAATTTAAGGGTAGCTTGAAAGGATAATAAACTCAATATTTTTAACTTTGTAAAATAAAATCCAAGCAAGACATCTGCCAGTTGTAGGATTTAGGTTTATTCATAAAAATATGCTATGCATTTACAAAAAGTATGAATGGTAATAAATATATTATCTTGATTATATAAGTGATTAGTGGGTAAACCCGCATGTCCAGGGATAATGTCTAGGTGTTGGTTTTACTGTTTTCTGTTTAGAATAGATTTTCCTCCACTTTAGGCAAACTTTGAAAGATATGAAAGCATGAGTTTGAATTATAGTTCGCAGCCAAAGCAATTAACGATGACATACTAAAAAGACCTTATTGTGGAATAATGGAGTATTAGAGGTCTCAGGTATATTTTATACTCTTCAGAGTATTCCCAAAAGGTAGCTCAAAATATTGTTATTAAATAACTGCTTCCACGTTTGTGCTAAAACAATATTTTATTCCGAAAGGGAATATTCAGAAGGAACAACAATTGTTTCATTCTGTGAAACAAAATCAAAATAAATTATATATTGTTATATTCCAAGGCTGAAACAACATGGGCGTAATGGTAAATAGATGATGTGGATAGTGCTATAAGTGATCAAATTAATGTTGGTCTGCTGCATGGTGGTGTGAATAATTGGATAACGATTAGTTGAATCTGAGTCTAGCTATGTAAATTTCAAAGTAAATTTAGATTTAGCTGACCAACTTGAGAAGATATAAGGGAGAGTGCACTAAGGAACTGCTTTTGTAAATAAATCCTGCATTAGGCCCAGTTCTACTCCAATTTAATCCAAAATTCAGTTTTTAAATTAATAATAAAAGTGAATGTGAGGTTTCAATAAATGTGTGATTAAAGTGAGAATAATTTAATATTACTAGATATTTTACAGGAAATACCTCAATTGAGAGGCTAGGGACAAGGAATGTTATTCTTGAGGTTTTAGAGATCATTTTGGAACCATGTGTAAAACAAAAGAAAAAAGTGGTGAACAATTAAATGAGTCTAGGAAAATTTCAAAGGAAAATAAAATGTATTAGGCTAATATTTAAGCATGTGAGAGTGATAATAAAGCAATTCATAAGACCATGGCTGGAAATCAAAAGAAGAGTGTGATATTATGATATTATCCTTTTATTCATGTGGAAGGAATTTAAATTCGATAATCGATTCTGATGCAACCTTCCTTGTAAAAGTCATTGAAACTTGTCAGTTACATAAAAGCTACATAATTAAATGTATATGTTTAAAAAATTAAGTGTTACTAAACTATTAAAATAAATGGTCCCTTACAATGCCGATTTTTCACCAATGGTGAGGTTGAGGATAAGTCGACTACGCATTGAATCATTCGCTATCTAGGATTTTTTTAAATAAAATTACTGGCAAATCAAGTGAGGGGGAACTTGAAGTCTTTAGAATTGGATTGAATATAAATTAATACAATTCAAAAAGATTTTTATTAAATCCTACAGACGGTGTTTTAGAGGAATAATAAATTTAAATAAAACACTTTCAATTAAATATTATTGTTAGCTTAGATCTAACATATATGGGACAAACCATTAATCAAGTTCCTATTTTCTTGCAAATTATAGATGAAAGTAAATTACATCATTATTTTTATGGATATAGAGAGATACACTAGAAACTTTTCATTACCTCGCGACATGAGCATCTCTAGTTGCAGTTATTTAAAAAATGGTGACATTCAATAATGGGTAGACATTCAAATGACTGATATAGGAATTTCTAGATAATATCATCTGATACCAGCAATTAATTATTACCATATAAAAAAAGAAAATAGCTTATTTATTAAGCTATATTTTATATAATATTTCTAACATAGCCAATAACTTATTGAAAAGTTATAAAAGGCTACTTTTTGGAATTAATCGGTCAATGAAATTATATGTCAAGAATCTCAGACATCTCTATGATGACCAGATAAATACAGGCATGACATATCAGAAGTTTCAGGATATGTGTTTGTTATGAAGGAAGAATAAAATTGATATTTTTTTATGTTCAAGAAAGGTCATTACTTAAATGAAAGGTGGTAAAGGAGCGGGTTCGAAAAATTAATCTTGTCCGATTAGCACATAGAGCTTCTCAATTGACGATACACTGTCATGTCGACCATATATAAATTTGGTCAGAATCTCTGCAGTGGTAGACCTGATATGAATTGGACTTTGACTCTACGAGTACATTTCTATGTAGGATCTAAACGTCTTGCCAATAATGATAGACTGGTTGGGGGGAAGGGTGGCTTGTATCGATGTAAGATTTGTAACAATGGTAGTGTGTGCAGTAGCGAGCAGATAATTTCACTCAACAGCATTGAAGATACAGTGTTGTTTAATACGTATGTACGTGGCGTAAGCTATGATGGCCACAGAGACATGTTGGGGGATGATCGTATCCAGTTCGTTGAACGAGACGGGATTGTAATTGTGAATAAAATAAAAGTTTATTACACTCGTAGTTTATTGGAACTGCTCTTCAGAAAGGAGCCTTTACACTACACCAAGGAGGATCTTGAAGTTATGAAAAGAAAAATGCTAATCTATTTAGAAATGAAACTTTGCCCATTTAAGTTGCACGTTAGACCAAAATATCTACGCATCAATAAAGCCACGTTTAAAGATGAGGATGAGCTTGAGAGAGATGGCACCTTCAAGATTTAAGAAGATTCAATTATATCAATTGGGATGAATCTAATGAGCTGATATATCAGTTGTTACTATTAGATAACTCATCGCATGAGAACTATATCGTTTTGATTATTGAAGAAATATGGGAGGCCATTATTCCTCTATAAATGATCTTAGTCATCGCTGTTATTTCCAAAATCATACTATTCAACGAGGAGATTGCACGTGAACTTCATCGACCAGCACGACGACTTTTTTCTAGAAGATGTACATGTTTGGGCAGAAATATCTGACGGTTTTAAAACTATAACCACACGGGCTTCTGATGGGCAGTGATGACACGTTTGTGGGAGATAGTGAAACAGATCTTTGAGCTTAGTTTGCCATGAAGCTTTGGAGTACGTGGGACCATATCACTGTGGTAGAGTTATTTATTAAAACCAACTCCATCACTGCTACTCAACGAGACTTGCGGCAACAGTTTTACTGGAGGGATGCACCAACAGACAACTAGATACTTTTCTGCATTTCAAAATAGAGAGAAGGATTTATTAAGGATTAAAAACAACCAAACAGGCCAAGATTTGTTCGAACAAAAGGAAATACTGCTCAAGTGTTAGATTCAATCACCCGTAGTCCAAGACGATCAATAGTCAAGCATGCTACTGATCTAAACCTGTCAAGTCGATCTGTTAGATGGATAATTAAGGTTTTAAAATTTCGTTCCTACGAGATTCTAGTGGATCATTTATTCTCAAATCAACATAAAAGAACAAAGTATACACAGTTGTAGATTTCTGATAAATTTGCTGAATTGTAACCCTGAATTGCTGAGCAATTTCTTTTCTTCGGATGAAGCTCATTTTCACCTTGATGGAGCCGTCAACAAACATAACTTCTGTTAACTAGCCACAGAACACCTCCGGGAGATACATCAGCGTCCTTTACATAGTACTAAAGCTACAGCTTGGTGTGTTGTGTTGTCTTTCTGCATAGGTGGCCTTTATTTATTTAAAGAGGATTATGGTCAAAAATTAATGGCTTGTGCCGATCGAAACATAAACATGATTGAAAACTTCTCGGCACCAAGAATCAACATTCTCCCTCGAAGGGAGTCTCTTTGGTTCCAGTAAGATGGCACCACAGCCCACGCGGCTCACGTCTACGTGGATGCTGTCCACAACATGTTCCAAGGCCGTGTGATTTCTCTATTTGGAGACTTGAACTGGCCATCCTGTGCTCCTGACCAGCCTCCACCAGACTTCAGGCCTAATGGGGTCACTTTAAAGATGTAGTGAACAATAAACGGCAAGCCCCATTGAACAATCTAAAACACGCATTTCCGAAGAAATTCAAAACATACGGAGAATGTGAGCTTCAATAATATACTTCAGCAGTGTGTGCAAGCTGATGGAAGCCATCTGAAGAACGTAGTTTTTAAGAAGTAAATAAAAGATAAAAATTGAAGTCTCCTTTCCTTTTAGTATTACAATAAGGTATTAAGAATTTATAATACCAATTTTTTTTTAAACATGCCAGGTATTTCTGTACAATCCTCTATTAGCGTACGGGGAATAAATGGATTAATCCAGACCAATCTGGTTGAGATGATATAGTCTATACCAATAAAGAATACATATACATTATCACAGGCATCAATTATTAGTCTAAACGGGCCTGAGCTGTACCTATAAACACTTATAGAGGAAATAACGTTACTGCAGCTATGGCGCATGTCCTTCGTCAGATGAAAGCAAATGGTTCATCAGCTTTTCGAGATCTGCATACATATAATGGAACGGCGTTGTATAGTGTAGACTTGAAAACTCTCATGAAAACGAGTGTTAGTCATCATTCTACGTACTGCAATGTAGAGTGATTCAATCTAAATATGAATACTACTATGTGGATTAGATTCAACATTGAAGGAAAGTATCCATGGGTTTATATGATTGATTCTTAATTTGATGAATATAACCACACTGTACAATAACTATAAAGATACAACCAATCAACGTTAAGATTGATAGTTTTCTTTATACTGTGACTTAAATTAGAAAATTGTCAACCCTGTACTGATCAAGTTTAAAATTGGTGATTTATTTAGCACCGTGTCTAACTACCCGCTAAGTCTTGTATGCACTGGTGATATCACCCGTGTCAGCAACTACAAGAACGTTTTCGCTAAGGGACGTACAACAAATTGGACAGTGTAGTTGTTAAAGGAACGTAAGGTCATTGAGATAAGTCCTAGAACGTTCTTGTTTAAAGATATGAAGGGTCGACCTATCGTTGGAGGATCTTTCAAATAAGATCGGATAAAAACATCGCATTCAGATTTGTGCCTTGTGGTGAATATCATAGGATGCTCTGGAAATAGGATTACGTCAAATGGCTTAGGTTTTACTCTTCACACAATTCATGGATTGATTCAGTAAATATTAAATAACATGTGTAAATATATTTATTTAAAATTTATATTATTTTTTTAGTCTTAGCCCATTTTTTTTCTACGATAAAGAGCAAATAAAGTATGCCTAAGGGTGAGAAAGTGTATGTATACATTATTCAACAACATTATTGTCAAGGGTGAGAAGTGTAACGTTTAATGCAGCATTAGAGATTAAGGATAAGCCTTGTAAAATTTATCAGGTAAAGGATTTCTATAGAGTAAGATAATTTACCGTTATGGGATCGAGTGTTTCAGTGCCAGGACGACTTGAAGCCAGCTGACACCTATCAGATCCTTCTAAAGATGTTTGAGGATTGTAGAATAGTGGCGGGTAAGTAAGGGTCAGAAAGGGGAAGTGTGTTAGAGAAAGAGAGTTTTTTGTTCACACTCTTTCCGATAACCTAGTATTTATATATTAGGTCCATAATACATATTATTGTATTCCCCTTAGTTCATTATTCCTATAAAATAGTGATTAAATAGCATAGGTGTTTAAATATGCATGAGGATCGATTAGATTGGTTAGAAATGTTTTTTGTTTCAAGTAAATATTAAGTAGGTTTATTTAAAATAGGTACTATTACATTCCACTCACGCTCAACAAGAATTAGTAAAGAATGTCAGATTTTATAATGTGTACATAAGAACATATAGACTTGGTAAAAAACAACATTTTTGCGTTTAGGGTACATCCACTCCGGGTGTCCAGACGGCCGGTCGCAACAAAACATGTCCTTCAAAATAATTAATCTTTAAACTGATAGAGTGAGAGAGAAAATATTGATATCTGATGATCATCTGCAAATTCACTTGTCCAAGGGGGGGGCCGGTCAGGGGTGGGGAATTAGTGTTAAGGAGGATCCCTCCAGATTTCTACACAATAGATCATGGAGGTGAAAGTGGCCATAGGGAAGCCTGCCTTAGTTATTTTGCTACCCAAGATTGACACAAAATGTGTAATGTTAGTGAATATTTGTTAATATTACCACTCTCAGACTCTGGATGACCATACTCATCTCAACCTTCACTCAGAACGTGTACGTCCTGTTACTTATTAATCTAATATTGGCAATAGACCAGGTCTAATACAACACTCTAAACTACTCAAAATTCCATTCCTCTAACAGCCGCCAACCATTCATTTCTCAGGCTATTCTCACCGACTGATAAAACTACAAATTATTATAATTTGTGCTGCATACAATTTAAGCTATCAGCTAAGCCCTACAGCTGACCAAGATATTATGTGTTGACAGCAGCCAGCTAATTCCGTGATCCTAGAGGTTATGAATCGTGCACTATTACACTATGTATTTGTTAATTAAGTGATAATACAACGTTTCTCCAGTGCATTATTAAAACTATGAGAGAGTACTCATCACTCCACAACCTATTTACTCCAAAATTAAATCCTAAATAAGGTTGACCCTCAGAGAGTATTGGTTAGCCTTTCCATTTATGGTTTATTCCATTCACCAGTTTTAACGACATGGAATGTTAGTAAAACTGAAATAATCCATCAGATAGGTAAAACGCAACCTATGAGGGGATAGTGTGCTATGTCAACATCCTTAAAAATTTCGTGCCATATTGTTAGGTAAAATAAATGATGATCTCTTGAGAATTATGCTATTTAGTGTGGTCATTTTAAAGTTGGGTTCATGAGCTTCATGCTATCTTGTCTGATCATACTAACCTTTGGTTAATGAGTTTCATGATATCTTGTGTGATCATATTAACCTTTGGTTAAAGAGCTTCACGCCATCTTGTGTCATGATATTAATCTTTGGTTAAAGAGCTTCATGCCATCCTGTGTGATCATATTAACCTTTGGTTAAAGAGCTTCACGTCATCTTGTGTCATGATATAACTCTTTGGTTAAAGAGCTTCATGCCATCCTGTGTGATCATATTAACCTTCGGTTAAAGAGCTTCTAGCCATCCTGTGTGATCATATTAACGTTGGGTACATGATCTTCACGCCATCTCGTGTGATCCCAGTTTCTATGCTAGTTTATTCATAATATATTCAACATAATTACTATGTACACTTAATTAAAACACAATAGGAAATTAACCTTTATTTACTCAAACATATAGGCCCCACCATAAATTACCATTCTATTTTCATGTAATATTTATAAAGACATGAAAACTAAATTGTGATATGTATATTTTAAAATATTCCAAATGAGTATTTAAGTGTGTTACCCCGAATCTACTTGTATTTAATTGTGAAATATATATTTAAGTAAGTATTGATTTGCTTTTTATGAGATCACAAGAGGATTTTTAAATGCGTATTAAATCAATGTATTATACAAAACATTAATAGATAAGAGTATTAAAAATTGTTTTACAGCATTAATTTGACTCTCCATTTAAGGAATAAATAAAATTGACTCTTTTTGTCATATTTACCTAGTAAAAGGAAAATGTTGATTTTTTTTTTCATATAAATCTTACTCCTAATAAGGAACAAATTAAATATGTACAAGACCTCTTAAAGTGCTTGATAATGTCCATTTCAGGATAAATTAGATCATACTCGTATATCTTATTTTATGGCTTAATTAGTTATATTTTAATATATAAGCCAATAAAGTTATGTTTTTGAAAAATTTTGGATTAAAACACATAATTGTTTTACTTTTAAATTGCATTCATTTAGCACCAGCTACGTTTTCAAACAACAAGAGTACTTATATTTATTTCAACTTTACACTGTAAAGAAAATGTGTATCGAATTTAAAAATAGATATTTTAAATCATAGACATCGCTGGATCTTATTTATTGGGGGAGTAGAGGGGATTTAACCAAGTCTATACGGATAAAATGGGGAAAGGGTGCTACTTGCAGTGGATGGTGGCGAAGTCCTCATATCAAGTCTTTTTTAAGAAATGTTTTAAAGTGTTCAAGCACATAGTTCGGATTGTATCTATTAGAAAATTAAATTAGAAAATAAACTAAATGGTAGCTTAGTAGCAAATATGGGATACGATAATTAATTTAGTTATGGTATCAATCATATAGATAAATTCGCTTTGCTCGTTGGGGGCTCTGTCGCCAAACCCCCAGTTAGTTTTCTTTGCAAGTGGATGTAAACTAAAGTAATTCCAGCGTTGTTTTGAACGTAACATCTTAAAGTTACCGGTATTTTATTGTATATACGGCACCGACTTTAAAGTTGCTCCACTATTTTGATTTTTTTTCAGTTGTTAAAATTTTTTTTTTTTTTAGCTTTTTGGAATTTTCCCATCGGTTACAGGCTTGAAGCTATAAGTTTGCCAAATTTCAAGTTTCTAGCTCATCTGAAATTGGGTAATCATTAATATCAGTGAGTGAGTGAGTCAGCCATGTGGCTTTATAGTATAGTAATAACGTTAATCATTAATGCATTAATTAACACGGGATCCAATTTAGGAACATTTTAATTTATATTTTTAAATATGTTGTGCCGATCTCAGGGTATTCACTGATATTACTACACACCTCTCCAGTCAACCAAATATTCTCTAAATTTAAGTTCTGTCTGAATCCTAATTGTTTGATCATTCAGCAATTATTTTTACTGACAGTTTTAGAAAAATAAGATGTTTGGTAAGAAATCATTTAGGCAGTAACGGGTTTTTAGCCAGTTCAATAACCTGCTATCCAGCAAACCAGGAAAAACAGCCATAGGGGAAACGTTTTAGGCTATGGCTGTTTTTACTTTCTCTCTATCTTACAGGTATAGAAAGTATGGTGATAGTAAAAAAAATAGATATCGAGATTTTGATGAATCTTGACGTTTCATGAATCCCTGAATCCGAAAAAGTCGTTTTTGAATTTCCGTCTGGCTGTCTGTCTGT
>CABFWB010002754.1:27440-97526 GCA_902151455.1 Timema bartmani | reverse complement strand
GGAGAGATACCGCACAATAAGCTGAGGCTTCGGTGTGGGCAGGCAGGGGGAATGGACCCTCCTGTTTTGTCTCCCTGTAAAAATCTATCTATCTATCTATGTAAAGCCTTATGCACCAGTAATCTTTCATTTGCTTAATAAGCTTAACTTATTTGCAGTTCTGCATTTTTCTACTCCTTAAATTTTTCTCTCCTGTTTTAGTTTATCTTGTGTCGAGCCAGATATCTTTCCTGCATGTTGTACTTTTTTTGGAAAAAATTATCTCTTTAAACTTTTTTTTTCCTCTTACTATAATTTATTTTTTTTCAAGGTAGAATTGATGGCTTCTGAATGCACTTTTGATGTAAATATGTTTTTTCAATTAATTTACAGATAAAGTTACTAAATTTACTAAATTATCATTTTTGTTTTTGAAAAGAAAACAACTTAAAACTCAAAATATTAACTTTATGCTTAAATGTGTAGTAGAAAGTGACTAAATTTGAGTTTTCTTGAAAATAGTGACTAAAAGTGACATGCAGAAAAAAGAGTGACAAAGATGTGACAAAAGTGACTAAACTCTCAACATAGCTTTGAAATTATCTTATAGAAAATGTATAAAAAATATTAATATTTGTATAGTTTGAATTTTCTGTTCATGTTGTGAGTATAAATAGTAGCTAAATAAATTATTTTTGTAATATGACAAAGATTATTATTATTATTATTAGCATTACGTCTTGCTACCCGTTCGGGTTGTACGCACTTACGCTAATGTGCAATGGTAGGGTGATTGTGAGATGATATGAAGGACCTACAGTTTAACATGGAATCCAAACCACGGTGGAGGCCTGGCATTCCACACATTCACAAGTTGTGATTGATACACGTCTTGTCAGAGCTGAAGGAAGGGTTTGGCAATCAGATAAATCTGTGCCGGGACCAAGGATTGAACCTCGGACCCTCAGCATATAAGTCTGACAAATATGACAAAGAGAAAGTGTTTGTAGCCTACCCATAAACTCACCTCAAAATCAAACATTAAATATATTAAAGCCTGCTTTGGTGGCCATATGGTCTAAGGCACTACTCTCGCAATATACTAGACTGCTGAAGATGGGGAGATCTGTGTTCAATCCCGATGAGGGTGGTTTTACACTCTCCCTCCACACAAATGCTAATAATACACTGCCTCTCAATTCAATCTTCCTAATCCCTAACACATCAACTTAGTGTAATTAATAGGCCACATAGGCGTATAACCCAAATGGGTGCTAAAAATAAAAATTATGAGCAAAGTTAACAATACTCTACTTACATAACAGTTCTGTTCTCATGTCATATTTGTATTCTGGTAGACACATTTTAGTTAATTATTTAACCAACCAATAAAAATATTTTAATGGGTGATGCTTTTTTATATGCTATGGAATAAATAACACAGCTCAAGGTGGAGATTTTTTTTTGTAAAAAAATTATCATAAAATGAACCATAAACGTGCTCCAGGGCTGCCCTTAAGGGTGTATGAACAGTGCTGTCGCACAGGGCCCTGTGATTTTGGGGGTCCCGTGCTTGCTGATGGGACAGTGAGGGAAAAACTAATTGGGATGGGAAATTTTTGCTTTTGTGCTTGTATATTAGCCTCCCTGTTTATGTGAGACATCAGAGAGTCATATTCACATTTTGTTTGTTTTGCTTCACCTAGGACGTTTATTGTTCTGTAGAGATGAAGGTTGGCTGCAAATAATATAGGCAGTGCGGAAGTGTTGGCCTTGACAATGGTAACGGGACCTTACCCCGCCCAACACTCAGAACAAGAGGGTTGTAACTTACTAACTGGTAAGGACTAGGAGACAGACACCAGTAGTGTCAGCATGGACCTCCTAGTGTGTAGGCCTACTGTGCGTATTTATATGAGCATAGAATAAAGCAATGTTGTATTTCCTGGTTCATGGTTGTTCGTTGTAAATTGTAATGTACTTAAAGTAAACTCTAAATGCTTAGTAATTTGTTTGTTTGCGTGTTAAAAGTGCCGCATGTGAATTATCTATTCAGTGTGTTTTGTTGGACACTGCATTGAGACTTGAAGTTCGTGAATGAAATTTAGAAACCATTTTCAAATCTTTCTATGTTTCAAATGTTTTGTTGATGAATTTTTATTAATTGATGATTTCGCCATACAGAAAACTAGGAAAACCCATTTTTTAGGACAGGTAAATTGCTAGTTTCTTTACAGTATTAAATAGTTTTGTAAAATTCTTAGGTATTTTGCATTATTTTTTCCTTATTCTCTCTAGGTGTACTTAAACTTGTAGGAAACTTTAACTATGATCTATTAAATATTGACAAAGAATTCAAATTAAAATCAAATGTGATTTGATTTATGGATTTGCATTTGCCAGTGTCTGTGGTGGATATGTTTCTCGATAAAAACTTTGTAAGCATTAACCAATTTAATTCAAACTCATCACAATTGTTCTTTGTACCATTATACAGATCAATTTCATTGGAGAAGAAAACCTAACAAATGTTTGGGGGAAAATCAACTCTTAAATGGATAAAATCATGGATTCTAAAATAAATTATTAAATGTATTTACCTTTAAAGGCATTTTATTATACCTTGCATGGCAAAAAATTGGTATACCAATGGCCTATGTGCAAAATTCTGTCTTTTGTATCCACTTCAATGGCTGCATAGTCTAAAATGCATCATTCTTGCAATAGACTGGCTGTCGATGATGATGAAATCAGGGTTCTATCCCAGACGGGTGCACCGAGAGTGGTTTTATCTTAAATGGTTTTCCACTCTCTCTCCATGTGAATATGGGTGCACTTCCTATAAATTCAACCATACTTATCCACAAGTTAATTCATTATTAGCCTAATTAGTACATTTATAAGCATATAATCTAAACAGGCAGTAAAACAGGGTATTAAAAAAATATTTCGGGGGGAGTGTCAAATAACTGGGGGGCCCGCAAACAAGTCTGCCAACGGCCACACGTCTACTAAGGGCGGGCCTGATGTGCTCTACACATATAAACGTTCCTGGACCTATGGATATATGTGTATGATATTCTCAGATGTCCGCGAGATCAGGTAAGTTAGGTAAGTCAAAGTTGTTCCCCGCGGGCTGCATGTGCCCGTTATATGATTATGTGCGGTCCGCGGACCTTATGATTAACAAAGTGGCCCAATTCGTCTTTTTACAAACACCAAAGAAATA
The DNA here is from genome assembly GCA_902151455.1 of Timema bartmani. NCBI lineage: Eukaryota > Metazoa > Arthropoda > Insecta > Phasmatodea > Timematidae > Timema > Timema bartmani. The sequence goes on along the minus strand of CABFWB010002754.1, from coordinate 94,318 downwards.
CACAATTTGGGATTGGGACATTTATAGGCTAAATCAAGCATTATTTCGGAATATTTACTAGGTGAAGTTGATACACCCAATTTTTACTTTAATTCTTAAGAAATTGACCCCAAAATATTGCTCAATTTGAGTGCCAAGTATGTGCAATGTTTGGTAGCACATATGTCCTACATGTGTTAATAGTTAATTTTCTGATAGTTTTAATAAATAATTATTTTTTTTTGACAAAATATTCTTTTTAGTGCAGCCCCTTCATTATTTTCAATTTTAAATGAGGCCCTTACGATCAAACAACTTTGACATGCATGGGCTAGATTTTCAAAGATTAAAAAAAAAATTAAAAAAGTATACACTCTTATGAATATTTTTTTTTCTTTTATAAGCTACCTTATATTAACTATAAATCCTTGTATTATTTAAATTACTTTATTTGGACAGCGCTTACTATTTAAATCCTTAACATGTTTTAAAATAATCTAACCAAACTTACATCTTTTCATCGACACAGTGACAGAACCTTGGTTTCTTGACCGCTGAAACATACGGGTCAACTCGCTCAAGAACTGAAAGGAAAAAAATACTTTATATTAGGCTTTGGTGTTTGTATTTTGTGTAATTTAATATAAATTCAAGTTTTATATATGAAAATATGGCATTCTTCAACTTACAATCTCGTTTTCCAAAAGAACCATATTGAATCCATAGATAACACTCTCAATTATTAAAATAGTAACACAACCCGAATCTTTATGTTGTAAAGTTTAAATCACAGATCAAGAAGAAAGATCACTCGGGTCAAAAGAGGAAGCTTATTATAATAATAATGGTCTCTATAGCTCGAGTGTGAGTTTAGACTTAATAGAATATATTAAATCTAAACTCACACTCGAGCCATATAGACAGATGCCAAGTACAACAGTTCACAAACAATTACAAATAATGAAAAAATAGCAACACAACAAACCCAAAGATAAAAATATTGATATAATATTTATTTGAACTTCTACAAAGGTTGCAAAAAACTCCTTTGCGTGAGCCTCCAACCGAGCTATATTGACTGATATAAGCAATAATAGTGCCGGCATTTATGAATAGAGCGTGTAATGTGGTTAAAACAACGAAACCTCAGGGGTTTTTTTTTCAGATCGGATCTGTCATCTAATAATTATTCAAGTAGCTCCTCATTTGTCCTCATGAGGCTGTGTTTGACCCTGTTTCAGATCCACTGCTTCACAGAAAAATTTTGGAACCACCGAGGATAGAACCCGAGATCTCTAGATCTAAAGCCGAGAACTATGACCACTAGAGTACAGAGGCCATCTATACATAACTTGGGTTGAAATAAACTACAAACTTATTTTTTTCCATTTGAATGAAAAAACAAAGTAATAAAGTTTTTTAAAAGAGGTTACATATAAACATTATTATAAACATTTTAACTATTTTATTTTAATTAATATAATATATTTAGTTAATTGACACATGTGGTAGAAAGACAGTTAGGCTGGGTCTATATTCATGCATAGCGTATAACTAATAGTGAATAGTCATGTAACTTATCTCAGTCGATAATATGTCTATCTACTAAGTTAAGGTTCGTGGGTTTAATTCTTAATATAGCCGAAAAATGTGTAATTGGTGAAATATAAATTTTCCCTTTCACAGTGATGAATTAATGGACGGGGGCTGGATATTGTATATGTTATTTATTTAAGTTAGCTTATAGGTACCGTGCGTTGATTTATGTGGCGCTGGTAGGGACAAAATCTTGAAGCACTTATATGAAGATGAGAAACATATAACTAAACATAGCTTATTGATGTTCCAAACATATTTAAACTCTATTTAAATTTGTTAATTGAGGCCCTCCGAGTAGTAATGGCGAACTCAACATAAGTGGGATCTGAGGAAAATACATTTAAAGACGTGGGATGCTACAACGTAGTAAGGGCGAATTCACCATCACTGGTTGTAAATAGTACTTCTGTTGACCTTTGCTTGAGAGCCATGGGTGGGTGAAGAAGTGAAAGTTTGATGCAGGGCTTTCGGTCCAAAAATACTTCAGCTGGTGTCACCTTAGTTAAGGTGTGTGGCGCAGTGGTGGCTCGTGACCAAAAAAGATAGGTGGTGTGCAAATCCAAATATTCTGAACTATGGTGTAGACACTTTTATACAGGCCCTACCTATTTAATCTTATCGACATGTAATTTTACTTAGGCTAACATTTTACATTATTGCATATTATAAGATACTTTGCTATTATAAAGGAACAATAATTAACTACTTTAAAATAAAGTAAGTATAAAATTAATAAAGGGAAAACTAAACAGCCAAATCTAAAAAACTGTTCATGTCTAACGAATTTTCATGCTTCTTATTCGCTCACTTAAATTATTTAAATCAGTCATGCTTAAATTCATCCCATATAAGTCTCCACCAAAAAGTATACACGGAAAGCAGAACTATGTATTTTTCACACTACAACCACATTGCCAATCATGGTTTTTTTTTAAGTTTCTGCGTTGAACTTTATAGTAAATTCAGGATTTTTAGTTTTTGTTGGTTTTTCTAGAATAATATTTGGTGTAGGTCTACCAAATTGTTTTAGTTTTTAACTTTTCTTCTTGAGTGCACAAACTAATTTGTTTTTGTTTTTTAAAGTTTAGCACAGAATTCATAATGATATAAAGAAAATTACGTTAGCAATGATTATGAAATCAAAAACCCCTATTTATATAAACTCATGTTTATAAATTATCAATTTTGTGAGAACTAAGAAAGAATAGTTTGTAATTTAAATTTTTTTTAAACTTTATAACAACGCTTTATTCAAACTCATGGTTCCAAAACAAATATCTACGTTCACTATCGAGTTGTGCAGTCAAGATCACAAGTGGTATAGTAAAGAGAATAATATGTGCAAGAGCATAGCCAAATTTAACCAATTCAATCCTAATAAAAAGCCTATGTTGATTCTTTATGAAGTGCTATTTAATTAAAATAAAATGGAATGCTATTCTGTGTGAAATTATAAGCGGTGCACTTTCAACTGCGCACTGAAAGAGGAGTCGCCCCTCGTGCGGCGTGTTGCGATATGTGAAAAGAAAGAAGGGTTATTGATTGAGTAGAAACATCAAACAACTGTTTCATCAGAGTTGCCTTGGTGGTCTTAACGACAATCTCCACCGAGCCGTTAGATTAGGAGTGGTAAACAGGAGAAGGGGAATGTACAATTCCATAGTGAAACAAAAAATTAGCGAATGCAGTTGATGAAAACGGGGGACCATTGTCAGAAACGACCTCCTCAGGCAGCCCCCAGGCTGCAAACTTTAAGCGCAGAGCTTCACAAGGGTGCTCTGCCAAGGTGCATTCGTGCATAATAGGGACCTTGGGCCATTCAGAGTGAATATCTACAGTAATGAGTAGAGTCTTACCTTAAAATTCGGTAAAATCAATATAGAACCTTTGCCAACTTCTAGTAGGCTAGGACCACGGAATCGGAGGCTCGTGAGGAGCAGTTGACTGGAGCGATTGGTAAACACCACACCTGTTTACCCTAGCTTCCAATTCGTCTTCGAGACCTGACCACCACACAAAACCACGTGCTAGGTTCTTCATGTAACTAGAGCCAGGATGAAGCTCATGGAGGAGATCCAGGACTCCGGGACGAAGCGTTGAAGGGACGATGAACCTAGACAACCACAATAAACAATCAGATTCTGCCGACAATTTCAGGGCTCACTGATGAAAAGGGCGAAGACCTTAATCGAGCAATGCGTCCAGCTAACCATTGAGGACATATGCGAGCACTAGGCTCAATATGAGATCCTTCCTGGTCTCGGTGGCCACCTGGACCACAGTGAGAGGTCCCAGGCCCACCAAGGAGATCTTGTAGATGTCAGACTTCACCTCAGTCTGATCGGGGAGAGGGTTCCGGCTTAGAAAATCAGCATGAGGAATCAGTTCAGATTTTAGAAATGTGATCTTGTACTGGAAGGATGATAACAGGATGGCCCAACGTTGTAGGCGAAGAGCAGTGAGAGGTCACACTTTAGCTTTAGACCCAAAAATAGACACCAACGCTGCATTTTCATTACACAGCTCAAAAGGTCAGCCAAACAGGTACTTACTAAATTTTATAAGTCCAAAAATAATATCTGCGTCCTCACGCTCGTGCTGGAGGTAGTTTTTCTCAGCATTGGAGAAGGTCTTAGATTTGAAAGCGATAGGGCGTTCCACCCCATCGGGGAAGATGTTGGTGATGACAGCACCCGCACCATGCTGCGAGTCATCACTGGTCATTCTGAGTGGCAAGCCAATGGATTAAGGATCGCCCCTAAATTCCTGAAGACACTGATGATAAGCCCTTTGTTGCTCAGATCCCCACCTCCGATTCTCATCATGCTTGAACAATGCATACAACGGACGAAGCATAGTGGACATGTTGGGGATGAACTTTGCGTAAAAGGTTACAAACTCAATGAACGAGTGAAATTCAGGTTTTTATGAAGGCTCTTTGGCTTGAAGGAGAGCCTGGAGTTGCTCCTAATCTGAATGCGACCCTTGGGCATTCAAAATGTGACCCAAAATTCTAACCCTTAGCCTTAGGAAATGACACTTTTCTAGTTTGACAGTGACATTATATTTCACAAACCTTTGTAGAATAACTTCAACTTCACTTAGGCACTCTTCAGCTGTGTTACCAGAAACTAATATGTCGTCCAAATAAATAAAACACTCAATACCTGCCAATACCTGACTAATGACGCTTTGAAAGATGGCTGGAGCCAAAGACAAACCATATGGAGTGCTCAAAGTCAACATCTCCTGAGATTTTCGAGAGAGAGAGAGATCGAGTACACTCAAAACACAACCTTGAACAGTAGACGTCATCATTAACCGGTAAAGGATAGTGCTTAAGATTTAAATGAGGGTTTACTGTAACGCTGAAATCTCGACACACCCATGCAGATTTGTTGGCCCGGGAAACAATTACCAGAGGCGTTTCCCAGGTGTGAGCATTGGTTATATGAATAAAACCACTTGATTCCATTTCCCCAAGAGCCTTCTTGGCAGCATCCCTCAAAGGAATAGGAATTACATGAGGGCCATAGAATACCGGAATGGCTTCCTCTTTCAGAACTACATTAATTTCCACACCCTTAATGTCACCTGGTACCACTTTGAAGACTGAGGAATATTTATTCCTGAGCAGACCCACCCCATCATCTTATACCTGCCAAACATAGTTGATGGGAAAGATAGCATTCTAATCCAGATGGATATGGCTGATCCAAGATATGCCCAATAGTGAGGGGAAGAAGCCCCGAACCACTACTAGGGGTGACGTAGCATACTGCTCCTGATAAGAAATTTTAACAGGTGTCTACTCCAACAGATCTAGATCTAGTGCAACCATGAAGTGGAGTGGTACTCACCAGAGGAAGGTGTTTTAAATGTGTAAGGTACACTGGCTCACCCATAAGACTAGCGCTGGCTGCTGTTTCAACTTCCATGGTGAGAGGTACACCATTGACTTCCAACTGAACACTGTTGCGAGCTGGTGTCTGACTACTGTTGACCACGTACAAGTCACAAGATGTAGTAGCTTGGACAGACGCTGAAGGTATGTCCTCCTGAATTTGACGGACGCCTCCTTGATGTTGAGAGGAATTTTTGACCCTGCGACAAACCTTAGCAATATGTCCTCTAAAATGACAGTTATGACATTGCGCATTTTTGAAGGGACAGTTCGACCTAGCATGAGGCCCACCACAACCTGCACATAACGCGCTTTGAGATGGCTGATAATTGAGTCTTGATGAGTGCTGAGGTTTTGGTCCTTGACTGGATTGGAACATTTTCTTGAATTTCTTGTTATTTTGTTGATACGGTCGAACCACGTTGATGAGTTTAGGGTTGTCGTTGACATTGACCGGTGCAGTGGCTGATGCAGGGATCTTGTAGCAAGTGGTGAGAACAACCATGGAGTTGAAGTTACCCTATTCATTCCTGATCTTATCGCGAACCATGTACGACGAGATGTTGTGATAAAACTGCAACTTTAGGGTGTCATTTATTAATGTTTCGAAACTACAAGTGGTGGCAAGATGACGTAAATATAGGCTGAAGGCTGCGTAGGACTCTCCCCCACGCTGTTTGAGAGAACTAAAGGCAGAACTCTCTTCGTACACCGATCTTGTGGGAGCGTAGCGAGTTTCAAGGAGAGTCTTTAGATGGGTGAAAGTCTTGGTTCCTGGCGCACGAATAGCAAGCAGAAATCTGTTAAGACCTGGTAGGTAACTAGGCCAATGCATCCTAGGAGCTAAGCAACTCTTACATCAGCTGCAATTGTTTCAGTGGTGCAGAAATGTTCAAATCTGGCAAAATATGACTTGATGACTTCAAGACGAGAGTCAAAAGTGGAAAACTTTGGCATGTCGAGACTGTTGGCGTACGAAAATTGCGCACACTGGAGCTACAAATACGATACTAGGCACAAAAGAAACTCAGGGTTCTTGAAATGAAAACAATAATCACTCATCACCAGTTGTTGTAACTTAACTATAGTTTTGGATTAATTGATAGATTTATACATGATGGTAATTGATATAATATGCTATTAGAATACAGCCTAGCACCACCATTACATTGTAAAGAACACAGGAAACGGAAGAGAGACAAAAGAAAAACAAAACTCACAACCTTCTGGTTGACAATGTAACAAGCGTATGTGCATATATCATGTACGTCTATCAACATATGCTCGTTATCATTTACTTCCACCATATTTAAAATCACACTTCAAATAAGTATAAATGCGTTCCATCAATACCCAAACCAGATTTGTTCGTTTCGACTATTTAGAACAGTTCTGCCCCTTTGATAAACAATAATGGAGTGTGTTGGGTATGGATGGAACAACATTTTCTCTTCATGACGAAATAAACGTATTTCACTTTCTACTCCTTTCGGGTCTGTTTTTAAATATGGTGATAATAAATAATAACGAGCATCTGTGGAGGGATGTGCACAATAACTGTGCATGCGCATCCCTAACTTTAGATAGAGATAGAAAAAACTGCTACTGCTTTACATCTGGACATGTTTCATTTACCTGCTTCTTTTTGTCACAGTTACTATAATCGAACCCACTCCCAGCCTAATATTTTAGCGCCACATCTTACTGCCCATCCGGGCTATACGTATATGTATTAGTTAAGCTAATTTGTTATGGATACCTGTTGAAATAATACAGAACAATGAACAATTAATCACTCGCCAAAGACTTTTGTGAACCTTATTCTGATATGTTAATCCTAGATCCTGTATTCAACTCAGTTTAAAGAGATCCTAGATCCTGTCATCATTGTTTTATTCTATGTTGTTGATCAACATATTCTCCGTTGCTATGCGAAAAATGTATCAATACAATAATAAATTAGTTCTTGCCATATAATTATTCTTTGAATTTCAACAGATTATGGTTCCAGATATGTGCTCAAAATAGATGAAGTAACTCATTCTAAAACGGTTGTAAGTTATTGTAGTTTAAATGAAAGTATTAAGTTGTGCTCGCCGATTGTGAAAGTGTTCTAGTTCACGCTGCTAGTTAACCAATAAGTTGTTTTTTTGTCATGGCAAATTTTGTAAGCTATCGCATCGAGCCACTTAAAAAGAATAGTTACGATACTTGGAAACTTCAAGCACAAGCAGTTTTGATAAGAAGTGGATTATGGAAGTATGTTTCTGGTCAATAAAAGTGCTCTACAACCAATGATGATGACATAGTGAAATGGAAGGAATAAGATCTCAATGCAGGTCAGATCTAACCTTAATTATATCGCCCAGTGAACTTAGACATATTAACAACTGTAAATTTTCAAAAGATGTGTGGGATACATTATCAAAACTTTACCAAAGTAAAGGTCCCGCTAGAAAAGCCACTTTATTGAAACAATTGATCCTTCAGAAAATGAATGAGGGTGACGACGTCCGTAATCATTTAAATAAATCCACTGACGCTGTTGATAGGCTTGAAGAGTTGGAAATCAGTATAAATCCCAATCTTTTAAGCATAATGATGCTTTATAGCTTATCTAAATCCTTTTAAAATTTTAGAGTAGGTAGCAATTGAATCCAGGGATAACTTGCCTACCCCAGAGGACTTAAGAATCAAAATAATTGAAGAGTTTGAAGCCAGAAGCAAAAATAATAGTGTGACCTCAGCGGATGCTTTTTTCGGAAAAGTCTAAAAAAAATCAAAGAACAAACATCGTTCAAGCTATTTTCAAAAAACTATCAATGTTCTCTTAACCTCTCAATTTAAATATAAATGCCATAAATGTGGACGGATTGGTCATAAGGCCGTGAAATGTTGGAGCAACAATAAAAAAGGAGAGTTAACTTTCAAAGTGGAAGAACAGTGCCTTTCTTCTATTTCTGAAATTTCATCATGGTGCATTGACAGCGGATGCACTTCACATATGTGTGGACATAAATACAGTTTTCAGGACTTTGTTGAAACCCTTGTACATGGGACTCTTAAACTGTCCTCTGAGAATCGTACAGCTTTTATTATTGGGACTGGCCTAGTTAAAATTGAAATGCAAGTTTCGAACAAAATTAATTTGCCTAACACATTGTTTGTACCAAGTTTGACCACAAATTTACTATCAGTATCTAATCTGACTGATAAAGGGTTCGATGTCTTGTTCAAAAAGAACAAAGCATTAGTAACAGATCCTCAAAGCAATGTAGTATTAGAAGCTAAGAAGTCCAATAGGCTATATTATGTTGATTCTATGGCTGTAGAAGTAACAAATAAAGTGCATGAAGAACATGAAATAGAAAAATGGCATAAAAATCTTGCTCACTTAAATGAAGTATATTTAAAGTTGGCTTGCAAAAATGAAACATTGGAAGGCTTGGATAAAAAAAAAAGTAGTACGCTGAGTGATTGTGAGGTATGTATCAAAGGAAAATTCACCCGAGCTCCTTTTTATACAAGAGAAGTTCCAGAAAATCTCAAAGTTTTGGAAATAGTGCATTCGGATATTAGTGGCCCCATTGCGTATCGAATTCCCTAGAGGATCAAGATATTTGGTAACCTTTACAGATGAGAAAACGCACTACAGCCGAGTTTATTTCTTAAAACATAAAAATGAAGTTCTAGAAGTTTTCAAAGTATATAAAAACGAGGTTGAGAATTTTACAGGAAACAAAATTAAATTTCTGCAATCTGATAATGAAACCTCAGAATACTGCAACAAAGAGTTTGAGAGTTTTCTAAAAGAATGCGGAATTCAGAGGTGGCTGTATACACTGTATAACCCTCAACAAAATGGCTTATCTGAGAGGATAAATAGAACCCTACTTGATAAAGCCCGATGTCTCATGTTGGAGTCAAACCTGTCCCCATCATTTTTGGCGGAGGCGATTCCCACAGCAAACTACCCGCGTAATAGGTCTCCATCAAGGACCCTCAAAGGCGAAACGCCTTTTCTGAATTGGGTAGGAAGAGTTCCATTGGTTTTACATATTCATGTTATTTGGCAACAAAACCTTCGTTTTGGACAAAAAACCTGGCAAAGGAAAGTTTTCTTCCAGGGCAGATGAAGGAATTTTTTTTTTATATTCCGAAATTTCGAAATCTTATAGAGTATGGATGCTCAACGAAAGGAAAATCAAAATCACAAGACATGTCAGGCTTTGGACAAAAAAAAATTATATGACTCAAATGAGAAAAGAGGATACAACATTATATTAATGGATGATCAACCTAATGAGGACAACAAAGAAGTTATTAACGAAGAAAATGTTGGTGAAATAACTCTTCCAGCTCCAGCTGTTCTAATTCAAGACCTTTTAGACATCTCAGACCAATAAGAGCAAGATCAAGATGAATACCAAGAATACTCAAGGCTAAAACGCAGCAGGAAACCTCCAATTTTGATGTCAGATTATGATGTGTCAGCCTATTGTGATGTTAAAGATGCATTAGAAGGAAGTGATGGAGAAGCATGAAAGTATGAAGTATGAAAGACGAAATAAAATCTCAATTTAAAAAATTAAACTTGGGAAATTGTAAATAGAGAAAAAGGTGACAATGTGATAGGTAGCGTTATGGTATTAAAAATAAATATAAAGCCAATGGGGAGCTAGATAGAAGGATGGCTCGTCTTGTTGCAAAAGGGTTTGCTCAGCACCTGGGAATTGACTTTGTAGAAACCAATGCTTATGTTGCAAAACTGAGCTCAATTAGAGTTCTTCTTGTGGGAGCTAGATAGAAGGATGGCTCGTCTTGTTGCAAAAGGGTTTGCTCAGCACCTGTGAATTGACTTTGTAGAAACCAATGCTTATGTTGCAAAACTGAGCTCAATTAGAGTTCTTCTTGGAGTGGCACTTAATCAAGACATAAAAGTTACTCAAATGGATATTTCGACTGCCTTCTTCAATGGTGAACTCGAAGAGAGAATCTTAATGCAAAAACCACACATGTTGGAAACATTTTTACTTGACATAATGATGGAAGAAAGCCACAACAAAGACCATTTTACATTTCTCAAAGCTAAGAAGATGTTAAAAAAGCTTTGAAAATCAGATAAGGACAAAGTATACCTACTTAAAAGAGCTGTTTATGGCTTAAAACAAGTTGGTAGGCAATGGTTTAAAAGGTTGGACTTTAAATTAAAGCAATTGGGTTTCGTTCCCTCACAAGCTTACCTTTCTATATACACATTATACACAACTACTGCTACTAAAGAGGGGGGTGGGGGAGAACAAACATTGATAGCCATATATGTAGATGACAAACCCCATTATAATGGTATCAAGAAATCAGCAACATCTGCATGGCTTAAAACAAGAACTAACGAAATCTTTTGAAATGCGAGACGCAAAGCTACAGTATTGTTTAGGAATCGAGTTTTGCCACAAGGATGGTTTGATTTCAACATCGCAAACTCGATACATTGAATAACTTCTTAAAGAATACAACATGTGTGACTGTAAACCTGTTGCAACTCCAATGGTATCTGACATGAAGTTACAGAAGAATCCTGGAAATATTGAAAAATATCCCTATCAAAACTTGATTAGTTCACTCATGTATCTTTCTGTGGCTACTAAGCCAGACATAGCACACGCAGTCAGCTTCTTAAGTCAGTACAACACCGGTTTTGGGAAAGAGCATTGTCTGGCTGCCAAAAGAGTTTTGCGCTACTTAAAAGGAACAAAAAATCTCGCACTGGTTTTTAAGAAAACTAGTAAACCACTTATTGGGATGGCAGATGCTGATTGGGCAACTGGAGAAGATAGAAGATCTTATTCAGGATACCGTTTCCAATTTGCAAAGACTTCCATCGGCTGGGATTCAAGAAAACAGAGAACTGTGGCTCTGTCTACACCGGAAGCAGAATACATATCATTGTCAGAGGCAGCAAAAGAAGCAATACACTTAAAACAGTTATTACACGACATGGGTGTGCCTCACCAATCAATTGAAATACTTAATGACAATTTGTATGCACAAAGTTTGACTAAGAATAACATCATAAGTTCAAAGTCCAAACATATCAGCATTTGAGAACACTTCATAAGAGAAAATGTACAGGCTGGAGACATCGTCATCAACTACAAGCGAACGGAGACTTTGGATAATGATGTTCTCACCAAGGCATTGGCCTCTACCAGGCCTAGTCAACTTATATGTGCTCTTGGACTTGGACAACGATTCTGACGAGTGAGGGGGAGTGTTGAAATAAGACAGAACAATCACTTGCCAAAGACTTGTGTGAACCTTATTCTGATATGTAAATCCTAGATCCTGTATCCAACTTAGAAGCAATACACTTAAAACAGTTATTACACGACATGGGTGTGCCTCACCAATCAATTGAAATACTTAATGACAATTTGTATGCACAAAGTTTGACTAAGAATAACATCATAAGTTCAAAGTCCAAACATATCAGCATTTGAGAACACTTCATAAGAGAAAATGTACAGGCTGGAGACATCGTCATCAACTACAAGCGAACGGAGACTTTGGATAATGATGTTCTCACCAAGGCATTGGCCTCTACCAGGCCTAGTCAACTTATATGTGCTCTTGGACTTGGACAACGATTCTGACGAGTGAGGGGGAGTGTTGAAATAAGACAGAACAATCACTTGCCAAAGACTTGTGTGAACCTTATTCTGATATGTAAATCCTAGATCCTGTATCCAACTCAGTTTAAGGAGATCCTAGATCCTGTAATCATTGTTTTATTCTATGTTGTTGATAAAAATATTCTCCGTTGCTATGCTAAAAATGTATCAATACAATAATAAATTAGTTCTTGCGATATAATTATTCTTTGAATTTCTACAAGACCTGATTTTAAACCTATGGCACTAGTTTGAGAATTTTGTCAAATATTTGAATATAGTTCCTTCGTAGCCGAATAGACAACGCGTTCATCTCCTGAATCCACTGTATGTGATAACATTAACAGATGTAACGGTCTCTGATATCTTAGCTATAAAAGTCCGTTCACTACCGATTCTTAACATCGACTCTGAGATGTAGCTATAAGATATATTGACATGTAATGTTATTAATTTTGTTAGTATTTAATATGGTAGGTATCGTATGTATTCTTTGTAAGCTAATTGATAAAATAATTCCTATTTTTTGTTTTTAAATGTAATTAATCACTTTAGTTTGGACTTTGTCGCCTAACTCCTATTATTGCTCATATTTTTGATGTAGTTTACCATTGGAAAGTAAAGCACTTTTTTTTCACCCACCTTTGAACTAAAGGTAGGTAACTTTCTTTTTTTCAACATACACATTTTATATTCTGTAGGTTGGTGTTTGGTTCGTAGGTGTTCGTCTCAATTCTTAACTCGGCTGATAAGTAGTCATTCTGTAAAAACTAAATATGAATACGGCTAGGGTAAGATATAGATTTTACAATAATCTACGCATTTTTCTCTTTATTTAACATAAGTCATTTTGCATTAGATACAAATTTATCGGTTTAAATTTGTTTGTCTTTCTAATCAAAAGACTTTACTTATTTAGCCTCATATGAAGTACTTTATGGCTGAAGCCATTTTTTGGGTTTTGAAAATTTTATCTAAATTATTAAATTTTTGTTTTACGCGCAGTTCAAGGGGTTATTTAGTATTTGAAATGTTCTTTTCTTTAGTTTTCATCTTTAGTTAAACATAGGAATATACCACTCGCTTCGGTGGCTGTATGGCTCAAGGCGCTACTCTCGCAGTATACTAGACTGGGAAATCGAGGTTCGAATCTAGGTCGGGTGTACTGAGCTTGGTTTTACCACTCTTCCTCCACGAAAATTTGAGTACAATTGCGATAAATATAAACTTACTCATCCCTAAAACCATTGGTGTGATTACTAGGCTAGACCTATATATAATAGTAGGCCTATAACTCGAACAGATAGTAAGAAAGCTAAAAAAATTATTTTTATTTCCAGATTGAAAATATTGAAGTCTTGACCTAACAAACCAAGTTCTTTGAAATTTACAAACTATAAAGTTTTTCTAATTTTGGAAATTGGCTTGAAGGGCATACAACGCAGTGTTTCTTTCACCATAGTTAAAAGCCCTTCCACTCATAGTTCTTATATAAAACTGTCTGTCTGGTGTTTTTACACCCTTTTGATTTTACAGACCTCTAAAATCAGCAAAGTTTCATATTATGATAGTCTAATCTTACATGTATGTACATTTTATGAAAGGCTAGGATATCTACTTTAGTGAAAACAAAAACCTCCTATTTTTAATAGAAACCACCAGGTAGCCTTTCTTCAAAACTGTTGCCATGATCCTTTTTTGCTTGCTGTGGTGAAGAAAAATGAGTGAACAATGTCTATTGACTCAAACCTGTTTTATTATTAAATTATATGGCGACATGGGTTTTTAGCTCTACAAAAATTGTATTTATGTAACTTTGTAAACATTTTGAGGGGACCACCCTGCCCTATTTTCCGCACCTTCATTTTGAAATTTAAGAATTCAGACCTTAATAATGTTTTAGTTGGTCCATATACCCGACTGACTTATGTCAATCGGCTAACACTGTGAGAAGTATTTTTTTTATATAATATAAGGAATGTACTAGATGGAACAGCTAATTAGATTAAATTGGTACAACTTATTTGATCAATTAAATAATATAAATATGAAACATAATATGAAGATAATTTATTCAATGAGAAACTAATATATCAAGAAATTAAGTCAATTAAAACAGGTACAATAACCTAATTAAATAGTAAAGTTCTGAAATTAATTAACATAGAACATTAGCTGATAAGCAAAATGAAATGTGGAAATTTACAATTGACTATATTATAGTTATTAAATAACTTAGAGAGTCAATAACATTTTTAGTACTTGAGAAAAGATTATAGGTTTTATGAAGGTTATGACTTAACAAAAATAATAGGTCAATTAGTATGCCAACAATAGTGAACTTATTAGTTGAATAATTAAATATATTAGCAGGGGCGGCTCTAGCCAATGAGTGCATGGGCATGTGCCCCCCCCAAAATTCAAAAAATAAAAAAATAACCTATTTAATCCAATTCTCTATATATAATAATTTATTTTTATGTTTGTTTCATAAAAGTAACTTATTTAGTGTTTTTATAATGACATTTTATTATTAGCGACCGATTCTCTTTGTGTCAGAGTCAGACAAAGGTTTTTACTAAGATCCGGGGTGCATAGCTCCTACACCCGTAGCCCTGTGTATTTGTGTCAGGCCGAGCGTGCACGAAACTTGTCGGAGGTCACAATTAGTCTGCACCCGGAGCTGCCTTTCCCTCAGAGGATAAGGTGACATCTGGCGCACCACACTAATGTCTCTAAAAGTTGTGTATCGAATCATACTTGTATGATAAAAAAAAGTTGTTTCTATTTTTAAGTAAGTTCACAGAATGTGTTACGGCAATAATAACCGAAATGTGTGTTTTTGTTTTTAATTAATATTGATTCTGAATGCTTATTTTGTGTAATTTATATTAACTAGGAGTCCAAACAACAATGAACCCTATTAGGCACATACCAAGCAAGCCATTATACTATCAAAAAAAGGCTTGAAATAAAGAAACTTAGCCCTCCAATACCACAACTCAAGCTATCATATACTTATCATAGCCATACTGTCATAGTTTTAACCCGAAACTGTATGAGAAAGCTACTTGGATTGCAGGGTGTGAAGAAAAAACTAGTTTTTGTTGTTTTTGTTGTATTATTTTCGGCTCTGCAGACATGTGGGCGACTACAGGTGTAGTTGATCTCAAACACTTGGAAAATAAAATAAAAATAAAAAAGCATTCGGTGAACACAGAAAAATGAACTTTTCATATTTGTGATTGTGAAAGAAGACATTTAGTTTTTGTCCAATCGATAATATTGCATTTTATAAAACAGTTTTGATACTGATCATTGCAACAAATGCAACTAGGATTTTTTATTCTATGAAGATATTAATTGCTAAATTTCATAGTTTTGTTGTTTTTCTTAGAAATAATTTTGTATATAAGCATAATTTTGTTTTGCTAGAAAAATTATTTATTTGTTGAAAAGTATTACTTAGCTAACCTGGCAAGGACAATTTATTTCTTATAAAAAAATGCAAGTTAAAATGCATAATTAGGTATGCATAGGCAGGTAGGTAGGTAGGTATAAGTATATAGGTGTATATAGGTAAATATATATTTTTTGTATGGGATGTTTTTCAGGAAATTTTATTAATGTTATGTAAATGAAAATGGTAGCCCATTAATTAGTACATAATTAATTAGCTTAATTATTTTTGTACCCTCCCTGAAAAATATGACTGGAGCCGCCATTGTAAATTAGTAAACATTTTGAAAATATGTTGACAAGGAAGACATATTCTGCAATATTTAAGATATTTAAACAGTGACTATGGAAAGATGATTGTTAGAGAGGTTAAAATAGTTGATTAGGTTAGTCATGTACCTTACACATGTAAAAAAAACAATTAACAGTATAGGTGACCTGGTGGTCTAGGGGTAAGGTGTCAGACTTCTGTGCTGAAGGTCCGGGGTTCAATCCTCTGTCCCGACACAGATTTATCTGATTGCCAAACCCTTCCTTCGCCTCTGACAAGATGTGTATTAATCACAACTTGTGAATGTGAGGAATGCCAGGTCTCCACCGTGGTTCGGATTCCACGTTAAACTGTAGGTCCTCCATTTCATCTCACAATCACCCTCCCATTGCACATTAGCGTAAGTGCGTATAACCCGAATGGGTAGTAAGACGCGGTGCTAATAATAATAATAATAATAATAATAATAATAATAATAATAAACAGTATAAAATCAACATGAAACATATTAAAATGAAAGGTAAGACATAACAAGTAACTTATTTCACAAAATTATTAAAATATTGAGAAGGATTTAATGTTAAAGGCTTGTTCGAGTCAAGTGGTTTTTAAAAATTTGCTTACTACAACCAATATGAATATTACAAAAACTTTAAGAAGTAGTTTAGTCTCTTGGTTTTAGAAATCTGAGACCACCTATATCACCATCCTCCTTAGAAATAACTAGGATTTAAAATGTATTTGGGGTTATTTGAAACTAACTCTCTAAATTCCTGACAAGTTTACATTTTCTATCTTCTACTTGTACACCCTATCACTCCTCCTTTGCTATTTCCTGTAGTCTCATTTTGAAATTTAAAATGTTCAGACTTTGTAGTTAATTTGAGTGGTCCCTATATCTGCTTGATGAATTATGGTTTAATACCACACAGAGAAGTAGTTTATCTACTGGTTTTGAAAATTTTAGCCTCCCCCGTCCCATTTTTCTAACTCCCACAAAATCTCAAATTTAAGACTTATTTGGTTATCTGAAGCCGTATCATCTACCAGGATGCCAAATTTAGATTTTCTACCATACTTAATTCACCTTATAAACTCCCCTTTATTTCTTTAAAATTTTCGGACATTTTTAGGTAATTGGATTGTTATCTTTGCCTATATGCAGAATTTTAGTGTTAAACCACACTGAGAAGAAGTAGTTTCTAATAGTTTTGTAAGTTTTTAACCACTCAATCCACTTTTTCCAACCCACTCTGAGAAATTTTAAATTCTAATAATCATTTGGTTATCTGGAGTTTTATTTCTACTAGTCTTTCCAATTTTAATTTTTAACCTAATCTCAAAAGTTATTTATAGCCTCCCCCAATTCCCATTGTTTAGTTTTAAAATTTTCAGATTTTTATGTCTACTTACCTACGAATTTAAGTTCTCTACGACACAGAGAAGTAATTGACTGTATTAATTTTGGAAATGTTGAGCATGCTGCCTTACCCTACCATTTCTTCAACTCCCGCGTAGAAATTTCAAACAATATTAAGATTTATTTGGTTATTTTGAAAGGTCCTTCTACCTACTTTCCAAATTTAAATATTCTATCACAGCTAAAAGTTGTTTTTATTTTTATAGCCCCTTACCCCACCCCTATTTACCAGGGTCCCGTTTAAAATTAAAAATGTACAGACCTATAGTAATTTGTCATGCCCTTTTACTTTACCTCCAAATTTCAATCTTATACCACACTGGTAATAAGTTTTTTTTATTCGTTTTGGAAATTTTAAAGCTAATTTTTCTTACATTCATTTAGAAATTTCCATTTTTAAGACTTATTTGGTTATTAAGAGTTGTTCTCCTAACCGACTGTAAAGTTAAAATTTTCCAGCACACATAAAATATTTTTATTCTGTTTATATCCCTTCCCCTATTTGCCAGGGTCTCACTTATTAAATAAAAATGTTCATACTTTTATAATTATTTGGAGTGGTCCCATTAATTATCTGCAAAATTTCAATCTCCTACCACCCTGAAAAGTAGTTATCTAGTTTAGTTTTGGTAGTCTTGAACACCCCACCAGCTTTTGTTCAGCTTTTCGCTTTTCTCGAGACCCATTGTGTTGATGTTGTACATAAATTAATTTATTAATATTCTGCGAACCGTTAAACCCCCCATATATCAAATTTCATCTTAATTGGGGGACATAGAATCTACCATCACTTTTTGCCTCTTTACATCCCTTTAGGTGATTTTAAAAACCCTAAAAGATTCTCACTCAATTCTCTAAAGAAACATTCTTTTTAAATTTCAAAGCTCAATGTCCACTAGTTCAAAAGATGCACAGTCAGTGAATTTTGAAAACTTTCTACCCGCCTTTTTCATCTCTTACAGGTTGAATTCCGCAAAATTTGGCCCTATCTCTGGTCTAGGGCCAAAAAGGAACCTTTACTTAAAATTTCAAGTTTCTATGTTTGAAACCATTAATTAAGCTCATCTAACAAAACCACAAATTCTTCCACCTCATTTATTGTCTCTACAGGCAAAATTGGTCTTGAAGTTTGGAATTTTAAGTAATAATGTATCATCACCTTATATCCAAACTCGTGTTAATATTATTAAATACATATTTAGTTTAGTATAAGAAAGAAAACACACTAAATCCCCACATTTGTGCTTTATACTTTAAACAACAGTTGAAAGGGACTCTTTGGCCAAATTAACTGTAGATAAATGTTTTCAATAGATAATTTTTCTCTGATAACAGTTTTGATATCCACTAAGTGAGAAATAGTGTTGTAATAAAGACGAAACTACAAACTAGTCTATAAGTTTTATGATATTAACTAGTTTCCATATTAATAAGGCTAATAACTAGGCCTACCTCAATAAATAAATGATATGGTGCACCACAGAAACGTGATGGAAAGAAACATATTGTTCATTATTCATATTTTACAGAAACATATTGCTTATTAAAAGCATAATAATCAACTCTAGATTTTCGAGACCTCAATTAAAAAAACTATATTTGTCATTAGCTCAGTAGCTTGGGACTGTCCATAAATTACATAAGAATTTTTTTGTGTGGGGGTGATCAGTATGTTCTTACGTTTTCGTGGGAGCGGGCAGAACCAACTAAGGATTATATCAATGTTTATGGTGAGACAAAATCTAAAAAAACACTTCTACAGACGCGCAGTCAAAAAGGTTGCGCCTAGCGATGACAGAAGGCGTTGAAGCGTAGCCTATCCTATACATACACAGCTATACACAACTATAAACTGTAACTTATGATGTGTTACACCTAATTTTACTGCATTAAGTATTCTATAATCTCACATCACCAATCCTTATATCTAAACTAATATAATTTACCAAATCGTAAAAAAATAATAATACATAAGATCAGTAAAGGGGGAATGAAAAATCTTATGATCCCTTACATAGGGGGATTTTGGGGGTAGGGGGGTCAAAAATAATGAAAAAAATCCTTACGTAATTTATGGACAGCTACCTATTGGTTTTATAAAAATATATTTCAAGTAAAGGTTTTTTTTTAAATTTTAATTTTACAACCTTAAAGCAATGAAGCTATTTGCTTGGTTGGTTAAATCATTTAGCATATATTGGAAATTAAATTAAACCAAAAAAAACCATTATAATCCACCCGGGTTGAGTGGGCTTTCTATTTTTTTTAAACTCTGGGTTCACTGCCGATTAAGGCTAACCAACACTTTATTATGTTAAATCCACGTCTGACAATCTTTGTTTTAGAGATCTATCCAGTTAGCTCAATCATATTCAAGGAAACTGACCACTTCTAAGGTCATCACCTCCCAGGCCAACCAAGATGACGACCAATGGTACAAAGCCAAACTTGGAAGAATTAAGAGAAAGCAGGAAAAGTTCCAGGTAAGATGTTGGCTTGTTACAAATATAACTGTCTTGTGCCTACTCTCTCCATTAAACACACTTTTCTTTGGGCCAAAAATCATATCCCTTCCAAGTATATTGGCATTACCGGCTCGGTCTACTTGTACCCGGCTCCTTACAATTATACTTCATAGCAGTTCTTGTATTCAGTATTAGATATTATAAAGGCTTTTTAGGTTCCTTATCATGGCTTACACCCGCCTTGGTGGCGTAGTTAGCTAACACGATAGTTTTGTGTTGAGCTAGACTGCTGAGGACGGGGAGATCAAGGTTCAAATATTGGTCGGGTGAACTGGGGGTGGGTTTTACTAAATTGTTTTCCACTCTCCCTCCATGCAAATGTGAGTTCACTTCCTCAAAATTCAATCTTCCCAATTCCTAACCCATTAGTGTAATTTGTACTTAAGCCTATAACCCGAATGGGTAGTAAGACAGGTGCTAAAAAAACATGGCTTACCTGGTCATTGTTTTATTCAAGGTGTCTACCATCCAGGAAAACTGAAACCGGGAATTTGGTAACTTACAAAAAATATCTGGGAAAATGTTTTACTCAAAATATGAAATATAATAATCACTAAATCACAATGTGAATCAAACTGTATTTTTTTGTTTGTAGCTGTGTAATATATTTTATAATTTTTCTAATTCCTAGTAGACTATGTTAATACAAATAAAAAACTGTTTATTTAAATTTTAAAACTTATTATTATTCATAAAAAAGATTGACAAAAATTAGGAGGGGAAGGGGGGTGTTAGGAAATGATCAGAGGAAATCAGGGAAAAAGTCAGGAATTATTTTGTTCAAAATAAAGATACCATGAAGACACTATTATTATCAGCAAGTTGTGTTTGTTGATTGTCTGATGTCCCCCATAAATTCATATTAATTTATTTTGTTTCTTTTTATCTATTTCTCAGCAAGATGATGGTGTTCCTGTGTATCTCAAAGGTGGCATATTAGACAAGTTTCTTTACCAGGCAACTATGGGATTAAGTGTTATTGGACTAGGTTTAGTTCTGCACACTATCTACGAGATGGCTGTTCCTAAAAAATAACTTTTGCCATATATCAGTTTAATTGTAAATATGTAGCATCAACTCATTGAGTATAAGTCTTTAACGCAAACCACAGATTTGGTTTTGTCTAAATGTAATATTGAAACTGCTGTTCAATTAATCTTTAGCTAATAAAACAAACTGTGAAACTTAAATTTGTGATTGTTATCAATTTCTTGATAAAGGTTCCTGTCTATTTGCACCAAAAATCAAGCAAAAGTTTATTTCTAAGTGTGTGGAGTGTAAAAATAAGGTAAGGATGTGCAAAGTAGTGACTTTAAACGGTTCAGTGCACCTATTAAGATATGCAGATGATTTAGCTTTGTTTGGCAATAAAGCAAAAAAAAAAAAATTTTACTAGTTTTATAATGTTCAATATAGTTTTGTTTTAATAACATTTAAATAGAAACTTTTAAAATGTAAAGGTTGTTTAATTATTATTTTATATTGTTATAGTTAGGACAAGTGAACCTGTCACTAAACAAAAACAAATCACATTAATAAATAGTAAATATACTGGTACATATTAGATAATTAAAATATGATTTCACATTTATGATTAAATAGGCGTATTGACCCTTTCATTAGACAAAGACAAATCATAATCAGCAAATTTAAATTTAATTTTAACGATAAAAATAATCAAGGCACACCTATTTTTGCACCCAAGGAGAATAGGCCTACATCTATTTTGTTTTTAGATGAAATAGGAATTTTTACATCCAATGTCTATTAAAATATGGCTTCAATATTAAACAATTTTTAACAATCGTAATATTTTTGTGAATTGTGATTTAGATATATCATAACATAGGTTTTTGTGATTCTACAAAGCATTCCATCATAATTTAACTACTAAATATTAATATCGTATAGAAATAAGTGGTTTCTTAAAAAAAAGTATAATAAAAAGGCATCACCATTTTTAAACAGTAATCCGATCTTTTTATTAACAATTTAAATAATCTTAATGAAAAATAACATTGTTTTAACTACATTTAAATAAAAACTACCTTTAGAAAATCGAATGAACGGTGAATGGGTCAAAATGAACGGATCATTGAACTGAACCAGATACAATGAATCGTTCATTTAAAAGAACGATTTTGCCCATCTCTACTTCAATATGATAAAATAAATAATAAATAACATAATGTGCAACGAAAGTTATTTTTCGTGGTTTTTTTTAAGAAATACTTTAAAACTTATTTTAATTTACTTTTAACTATTAAAGAAAATGTAAAATTTAAATATTAATATATATTAATTCAATTCATATTGAAATATGAGCGAAACAAATTCCCTGCCAGTGGAAAGTTTTGTACTTGCATTAAAAGAAAAACGGTTTCCATTTAAAACAAAATGTGCGCATGTGCGAGATTATTACGTCCGATGTTTCATTTTTTGGGCATCTTTAACAAATCGAAATAAAACAACACCAATCTGCTAATATTTTATTTTATGATTATTAGATTTGTTACTTGTGAGTATTTTTATTTCTAATAACGTGCATAAATTGGAAAAAGACCTATGGTAAATATATTTATTTTGATATATTTTGTTTGGAATGTTGGATGTGCTGTTTATTTCAAACCTAAGTCGCTAAGAACAAGCTAATTATTCAAAGATCACATATGAGAGAGCAGAGAAAAAATATTATTTTTTTAGGACTTAAAATAAACCCACACATTTTGAATAATCGGCATAAATAATCGGAGATTCAAACACCGATCATCGGAATCGCCGGTTATGCGATAATCGGCCGATGATCGGATTAATAATCGGCATCGGCCCAGCCCTAATTATTTTGACTCTCAATAACAATATTAGAGTGGAAATAGGAAATGCTCGCTATTACTGTGTCAGTAAGTTGTTGACATCTCGCTTGCTTTCAAGGAATATTAAACTCAAAATATATAAAATGGTAATTTTACCTTTTTTTTTTATCTCTATGGGTGTGAAAGGTGGTCTCTTATCTTGCATTATGAAAATAAATGTATGGTGTTCAAAAACAAGGTGCTTAGGAAGATATTTGGTACAACAAGGGATGAAGCTACTGGGAAGTGGAGGCGGCTACATAATAATAGGTTACATACCCTCCACTCTTCACAAGAAAGAATAATCAAGTCTCTCAGATTACAATGGGCAAGATATGCAGTGCAAACGGGAGAATTTAGAACTTTGTTCAGGGTACTGACTTGCAAACCCATTGGGAAGACCTAGACCCAGTTGGGAGGATAACATTAGAATTTACCTGAACGAGATAGGGTGTAATGAGGTGGACTGAAAAGAACTTGCTCAAGATAGGGACAGGTGATGTACTTTTGTAAGTGTGGCAATGAACTTTTTGAGTTTCAAATGCCATAGTAGAGTAAGTTGTAATGTATGACAAATTAAAAATATATATTTTAGATGTAGATGCTTTATTGGGTGAAATCCTATTGACAAAAGTAAAATCCTAATTATAATATGTGTTGAGCCTATAGCCAGGTTAGTAGATAGTCAAACACCATCATATTCCACCTTTTGTTTTCCTCTTACTCTCCCATTTCTCTCTTAGTTTTCCCTGCAGTCTTTTGCCTTCAATCTCCACCATTCCTCCTTGGAATTCCTTTTACATCCTCATTACATGATCATACCATCGCAGCACACCTCCATTCCTACTCCTGTTTATCCTCGAGACAGCAGTATTCTCCTAAAATCTTAATTCACATGAACATTTTTAAGTATTTTGAAATGTTTCACAGCCCTATACAAAAGTATTGATCAACAATTTGTAGGATTGTAGGATGGTACAGTAAAATTACAAAACAGCATATGATCAATTTTATTATCACACAACATTGTTACTCTTAAAGGAAATCTTTTAGTTAAAAAGGGAAAAAAATGCTATTATGCTTGATATTTATTTTAGCAGAGCAATAAATATGTCTTTGTACAATATTAACAAAATATTTACAGACTTAAACAAACATATGGTAAACATACATTTTGTAAGTTCATAGAGCTTTTGAATGGTTATAGGATTACTGAACTCTTAAGTCAAGACTAAGTGTCTTAGATAGTGGAGTTGTATGCAGTACTCGCAGAGACCATGCATAACAGCTCTGAGGAGTAAAGCCATTTTGGATATTTTTGGGGTGATTTTTAGACACAAGATAAATTTGGATGCACTTTCTTCAAAACCACCACCCTCATTCCTCTCACTTATATAAATAAATAGCCAGTAAGTTGAGCATATTAAAAAAAAATATATAAGAATTACAACATTCCCCCAAATTATCTCGTCTTGTAAACCCTTCCTTCTTTCAGTAATTTAGTTTTGGCTTGCCCTTCACTCATAATAGGAAGAACCCCTTTGATAAAGAAAATCTCCTTTGCTATGACCATTTTTAATAAAACAAAAGTAATTCTAGCTCAGATATTTAACTAAACAAAGTGTGTTGGAACCAGTGATTCCTCCATTCAATAAAATGGATTTCTAACAACTTGCTAATTTTTCTTCAACCCTTTTGCTGCATATTTAATTTTTACTACTTATCTTCAGAAATGCTAATTATAAGTCAAAAATTCAAAATCTGAAAATTTGCATGATGATCATGATTATGATCAAATATATGATTTTCAACTAGTAATGCATTTTAAATATGAAATTTAGCACCAAGTCTATAAATCGCATAATAGTATATATGTTATATCAATAAAATTTTATACGTCACATATTACTTATGTCACATTTTACCCAAATGCAATGTTATTCTGCTATAAGAACCATTCTTTATTTTACTTGCAACCCACAATAGTGTCAAACCAATTGCTAAATGAGGATTCAACAGGCCTAATATTGGCTTAATATAGACCTTATGTAATAAAAATAAAACTTTTGAAAATTAGGTTACATCAACACAACTTGAACAATTTTGTGTACATTGGTGCTTTCCTCAGTTTAGTCTATAAGATCATATATTTGTGTTAGGCATGATTTCAAAATAGGAACTAGGTAAAGAACAAAAATAAAATAGCAATTAGAAGAAATAAATTAAATTTTAAAACTCACTGAATTATTTAATTTTCTAATTGCCATACTATCAAATATTTTATTTATTACACTTCATATGGCACAAATTCATCAATCGTAAATTAAATATTATTAACACAGTAGAATAACCGGGTAAATATCACAAATACTACACCAATAAATCCCTCAACAATGTTTTCTGCCACATAAATACTGCACCTGTACCTACAAGTAGTGAAATGCGGAAGTAAACAAGCGCTACTATTGTTATGATTTAGCAGCTGGTAATTGACAGTTCTCAAAACTAACACCATATGTCAGAGGCATATGGGCATGCTAGTATGAAAAATTCAGCGTTCTAACACTTGTGGCTATTTCCGACTGTCGCAGCAAAGGTAGATAAAGTTTACACGTCAGGTCAAGTTGTTTTCCTCAGTCAATGGCAATAATGCTGAGATCGGATGTATTTGACTAACGCAGCAAAAGGGTTAATAAGAAGGATATCTTAGTTGTTTAAGCTATAACTAATGACAAGGTTAAAACCAGGGCTGTGGCGTCTTGAGTCGTAAGCAATTTTGGATGAAGTCAAGAGTTGGAGTCGGTAAAAATGTACCAACTCTGGCTTCAATATAAAAACTTTAAAACAATATGTGATAATATATCATTTGAACTTTGTACTTTTTTAAAATTTATTAGCCCAATGTTTCTTTATAAGGAAAACCTCTTTTTACTTTATGAGGCAATTGTATTATATTTGGAAGAAGATATAGGAAAGGTGGATAGAAACATATAAAAGGGGACAAACACAATGTGGCTTTTTTTTACAATGAAAAGAAGAACAAAGTTCACACTTTACATTGCTGCCATTAGACAAAGAGGTAATGGTTGCCTCTTAAAGAAAATCGATCATCACCCCAACCTAGGTTTCATTCTATCAGAACTCATCAGGGAGGAGTGTAAAAATGGTAAAGAATGAGAGGACACATAGATAGGAACATGAAAAGGTATAACATAAAGGACAAACACAGGTAAAGGACATTGGCGAATATATAATGTATCTCTATAAGGAAAACCTCTTTTCGCTTTTATATGTTTATATCTACCTCTCCTCTACCTTCTTCCAAATATAATACATTTAGACCAATGTTTGTAATTTGGATTGACAAATGTATTCAAATATAAATTCATAATCCCAAAGAAGCTTCCCATAGATTAATCTGTGTTGGAGTATTTTGTTGCAGTATATTTGTTATTACTAATTAATATACATTGGCCATTTTTGATGGAGTTATAAATTAGAAAAATAGAGGCGTCGAAGGCTTGGCATACTGACTCCATAGCTATAGTTAAAATACTATTCAGAATCCAGATGTTTATTGCAGTTATTCTGCTTGAGAATAATTATCAGTAGGCTAAATGACGGTAAAAAATTAAGTTGACAAGTATATATGTTTAAAAATTAAAATAGTGTATCAAATAAATAATCATATCAAAGTTGAAACTATAAACTTAATGCATCTATACAAAAGCACAAAATAGTCAAAATGAATTTGATTTAAAAATATATTGAGATTGACTAGAGTTAATTTTTAGTTTTCAGGTCACATAAACCAGACTATGAAACAGAAATCCTAAAAAAATAGAATAAAGTTTAGTTTTAATAGTGGATGGTAGTCATCATGTTTTACTGAAAACCATATTCTTGATTCTACATTATATTTTCTTCCGAGTGAAATACAACATTTCTTTA
The DNA here is from genome assembly GCA_902151455.1 of Timema bartmani. Classification (NCBI taxonomy): domain Eukaryota; kingdom Metazoa; phylum Arthropoda; class Insecta; order Phasmatodea; family Timematidae; genus Timema; species Timema bartmani. The sequence continues at coordinate 67,687 of CABFWB010002754.1, read as the reverse complement.
TAGTAGTAATTAAGTTTAGCAAACTTGATTATCATTTTAAAATATATAAAAAATTAAATATCTTTATATTACGTATAATTAAGGCTCACAATTATTTATTATACATGGATCACACACACACACACACACTATATTTTAGGCCCATTGTTTCAATGTCAGTTTTTGTTAAGGTTAAATTTATAACCCAAGCTTAAGGATTTTATTAAGTTTTAATGTTTGGTTCTAACATAACCTGCGCTTAACTTCAGGTTTCACTAATTCTTAAGAAGATGTATAGTTTTAACCTCAAGATAAATAGATAACATATTATATGGCCACCAATTTGTCAGTTGAAGAACAAAACATTCCAGTGTGTATTGTTATATTTAGTTGTGCTAGCAAATGTCTAACAATACTATTTGATTTAGATGACAAAGGCATTTATGATATGTTTTCACAGGTATAAAATATATATTTATGACTACAAAGTATTTATTTCAAAGAATTTAGTGAGATGGATTTGTTTTAACATTTCAGACTGACTAAAATTAATGCCACTGATTTGTTATGGATCAGTGGAGATTGTTTTGAAAGATCAACAAATAGGTGAGAGTCTGGATAAAGGAAATTTATCAAATGAATGAATAAAAATTGTCCAAATATTAATACATGGGAGTTTGATGATTTGATTATTTTGGGCATATGAATAAGTATATTTTGGTAGCCAGTCGTATCAATTGAAACATAAACAATAATTATAATTTTCTAAAAATATTGCATCATTATGTGGAAAAACAACTTTTATTTGAATTTTTAATTCCTTTTTCTGTTTAGGCCTAGTGGTATTATTATTATTAATTATTATCACTGCGTCTTACTACCCATTCGGGTTATACACACCTACTCTAATGTGTAATGGTAGGGTAATTGTGAGATGAAATGAAGGACCTACAGTTTAGCATGGGATCCGAACTAAGGTGGAGGCCTGTCACTCTACACATTCACAATCTGTGATTAGTACACGTCTTGTCAGAGGTCCCAATTCTGAAGTGTGCTGCGGTGTGTGCGACGTCATCAGTAATTTGTAATGCATTTATAGGTTTGAACTAATGCACTACAGAAATTAAGTCACCCCCAGGAAAAATTTCAGGAACTGATAAAAGTCATGCTTGAGAGGTTAACTAGTTTTTTAACCTGATATTGAAACATTGGCTCTAAGAATGGTTTGTATCTTTGGTTAACATTAAAGCATTTTGAACATAAAAAGAAACAAAAAAACAAGTTTTTATATTGCGAGAATAAATTAAAACATTGTAGTTTCCATTCACATAATGAAATAAAATTATATTTGGCAAATATTATTCAAAACTTTTTTTTTTTATTTCAACCGGCAAAACGATAGTAGTAAAATTCAAAACGAAATACTATCTTGCTATCTAAAAGTTAGATAAGTTACTACTTTAATGTAGTCTTATGTCAAGTCATGTGATCGGCAGCTGCCATTGTTGATAGATATGATCAATACCTTTAAAATAACACTAATAATATAGAAGCCTGCCAGAAGGTGGTGACTTCGAATGGCTAAACAGGTTGTCAGTCACTTTTCAGTGACCTCTCCTCTATCAAAATCTAGTGCTGGTTGTTTACAAGTCACCCTTGCACATGTTTATGTTAGATTATTTTTAATATATATTTCAACAAGTGACTTTTAAAGGTTTATATTTTTTTACATGTCTACCAATACTGGAATTTTGAATCAAATACTGGAAAAATATTCAGCCTTTTTACATTGAGTGAAATGTTGGAATAAGCATTTTGAGACCCCTGATATTATTTGGACTATTGATAGTTCTATTTTGACCATCCCTCGATTACTCCCCCTCCGATCTATCTTGTTTGCCACACAATTAGTTGCCCTTGTATATGACCTTGCAGTGGGGATGTTTGCCTCACTTGCTGACCTTTCTATTCTCAGTGTCTACACTAATCCCTCCCTCCCCCGTACATACTAGAGAAAGAAACCAGTACAGTATGTGTTGTGTTCTTCACTTCATCACCCCCTCCTCCTCCCCCCTCTATCCGCCCAAAAGAAAAACTACCGTTCCTAAGCTTGGTCTGGTGCGAGTATTCCGCAGATCCCACTTGTTTATCTTATGACCTTTGTGTTTAAGAAGAAATGAGTAAACTCATATAAAAAACCTCTTTTAAAGATGAATGGTTGGACAGTACAGTGTTTAAAGATTGGCTGTAGTTACAAAAAGTGGATTGTGATAAAAAGTAAAGGCCATTGTTCTTTGTGTAAAACTAACTTTGATATAAGAAACATGGGAATATCTTCAATCTGATCTCATGCCAAGGGAAAGAAGCATGTTGACAAAGTGAAAGCTGCTAGTGGGAGCAAAAAAATATTGGACTTGGTCCCTATAGCCAAAAATGCAGTGTCATCTGTAGCCTACATGAAGATGTACATTTTTTTGTTTTATAATATTTCCTATACTTTTAAAACTAATATGGAAGGAAATTAAAACTTACAGAAAATAAGCGGAGAGAAAAATCATTCATAGCAAGCAAAAGAGCTTATCTGCAATATTTATAATTTCATGAAAAATATGGATACTGGACAACCTTTCTCAACACCGCAAAAAAGCCTGAGAAAAAAACCCAAAGAACTAGATGACTTTGACAAAAGTGTGGTTAGAAGAACTATCAACGAATTTCATATAACACATGGCAAAAGAACTCGATAAAAACCTTATTGCCAGTTTTAAGGGGGGAAATTGAATTCATAAGTGGCAAATGGCCTCTTAGGTAAGTTAATAAAAGATTTGGCTTTTAGGTGGAAGAAAATGTGTGACTATAGAAAAACGTGACATTAGAGAAAAGAGACTTAACTATTTGAGAGCAATACATCAATACCAGAAATATAAAACAAGCACTAGAATATATGGATGAAATATAGGTATGCTTCTCACACAAAAAACCGCATAGTCTGATAATTCTAAAGCTGGTTTACATACTTTGATATCCAAAGGCCAATATACTATCATTGTCCATGGCGGGAATGAACAAGGTTTATCAACGGCACACTGTTAACCTTTAAATATGAGCAGAAGAGTGGTGATAACCATGACACAAACAGGTATATAAGTTATGATGAATGGTTAAATGTAAAATTAAATCTCCAACCTTCCTGCTAACTCAATGTTATTGATAACTAGAGACATGCAAATGGTGAGGTTATTTTTAGGGGAAAAGTGGTGTTACTTTTCTCAAAAAGTGATGATATTATATGCTGAAAGCAATATTATTTATGAAAATATGAGTCGAATTAGTATGTATTAAAAAAAACTATCATAAAATTGTCTACATTTTTCATCCAAATTGTGTATTTAACTATTTATTAACATATTCAGAGAAAAATCAAATATAAATATGCATAATGTCAAACTTGGTATCTCAATATTATTACCTTCGAGTTTTACAAATAGCAATATCAAAATAATCGATTATCGATTTATGTTTATTGTTTAGACCCAACAATAATAACACCGAAACATGTCATAAACCACTAAACTACTATCAAATAAGGAGAAGGAAATAAAAATCAAGAAGATATAATTTTGCCAAACATGATCGCCTGTAGTATATTAATGGCCTTGTTTGGACCTAGCATGAAATCTTTTAATGGCTGAAAACAAAGAATTTATCTATAAAGATAAAACTGTAGCATCTCATGCCGAAACTCAATCTGGACTTTAATCACTGATCTACAACCAGGTTGGTCAAACCCCTGAACAAAGAAATATGCAATCCTTCACAACTAAGGATATGGGAACTGGCCCATCAATATCATCAAATCCAGACAAGCCCTAACCTCAACCTTGGGTAATTCCTCTCCTTCCTACCAGCTCACTTATAATTATATTCAATGTCACAATAATAATACATTATATAACACAATGTTTAGTTTTTCTAACTATCTATATATCTATTTATTCAAAGTTCGGCCATCTATACAGTGATATCATAACTGATAAACAATCAACTGTGGACAGTCAACCTTGCAGTTCAAACAAGAGCATCAGTCTACTCTCTTGACCTGATGAAGCTGTCTGTGACAGTGAAAGCTTGTCCTTAAAAAGTGTTGTTTTTTTAGTGTTCTATCCAAACAATTTCTACTCCAGTATCACCAGGGTAAGTGTGCTAACTATTCCTCCTAATTTAAAGTATAAAAGTAGAAATCGTGATTCTTAATGTTAACTTCAACAACAACAAAAATGATATAACATGATTTACTAGCTTGTACAAAACAATGTACCATTTCATGAAAAAATGCTCCTACCAGAACTGTACCAACCTATCAAACTTCACAAAAGCAGAACTAAAATGTATAAAAAGAGACACCCTGTTAGCAGAACATGGTTACAGTGCACCAAGACTTTCATATCATACAGGTATAAACCCATTCAAGATGATTTAGGCAATTATGAAGAATTATGTACAGCCACTTTCAAAACATATGAATGCATTAGATAAGTAAAAGAAAAGGTCGATTTAATCACTGGAGAGAATTGGTCGTCAAGATGTAAACTTGTCCAGACAGTTGATAATTACTTATTTATGTAACCGTTAATAGAAAATCTGAAACAAATGATTGTGATTAATTTAGGCGATGACATCAGCAGTGCTAGTAGTGAAGAAGGCGATGTGCTGGTTGAAGCCGACACTTTGTTTGGGTTCCATTTTTTCCCCTTACCGCTAGAGTGAGGGGATGAACAGCGACACCTATACCAGTAAAATGCTAGAGTGGACAGTCATGTTATGAAGCTCAGAGTTGTGCCACGGGGATCCAAACACACGGCCGTGTTGGCCCTGTTTAGAAATTTATTTTAAAGTGTTATTATATAAAAATGTATGGCAAACAACGATGACGATGTTGCAGATAGTGAGGGGTAAAGAACAGTGTAAAGCTATTGTAAACGGTAAGTAATTTAGGATATGTTTAGGTTGTATGACTGTAGTAGATCTACTGTGCTGGGGAGCACGGTGTGTGTCCCCACAACTAGACCCAACATCTGTACCTCCAAGCGTCACCACCTACCAGCTGGCCTCTGGTAAAATGTTATTAATGTGGGTAGAAAAATAATATGTTAGTATGCTATAAACGTTCCCTTCATTGAAAACAAGAATAGCAGCCTCGCCACTCATTTTTAAATATCCATTATATTTTATCAAATCCATTTGTCTGTTCCTATACCCTGGTCATTCAAGGATTGCTTTGAAACAAATATGACATGCGCCACACTTATTGACCAAGAAATTTTCATTTAGAGGATTTTTATATTTTCTACACATTTGTAAAAGAGAATAGTTTCATTCCTTTTTGCATGTAAGCATCTTCATAAAAAAAAATTACAATCTAGAAAGGCAGAGCATTCAATAATCACAATGGATCTGTGTTAGTACTAAACAATCATATCAAATTGATTTAGGCTTGCAATAATACTTCCAGCAATATTTGACAGTTCCTCTCATGACATGACAAAATATTTCACCATGAAAGGCAGTTTTGTTGATAAGTTTGCATAAAACTTAAAACAGTTCAATGATTCAATCATATTTCCTGCATAGGTGCTTATTTTAAAGAGATCTTGAAATATATTTTTATAGCTTGCTTAAAAAGGTATCTCAAGAGAACTATATAATAACCCTGTGCTGTAGTTTAACATAACTTTGTTACTGAACAACTGGCTTTATTTTATATTTGATTTTTTGGGCATGAAAAAAATCGGTTTTATGAAAACCTGTCAGTTTATTCAGTTAGATTTTGATATGTATTTGAAAAATGTGTCATGTGAGGGGATTCAAACGATTATCCTTTGACTGAGTGCCTTTGAATTTTTGTTTAGGATACATTTTCTAAACATATCAGGGTTTATTTAGGACACATTTTCTCAAAATATCTGTGTATTTTTATGTAGTAAATTTGAACCTAGTTTACCCTTAAGTCACACACTCAAACTTTTAAATAGATAATGTTATACAATAGTTTAAAAAAACAATGTTTCAATATATACACAACCTTTACAACAATTTATTCGTTTTTGAAGTAACAAGAACCAAATGATCATTTCATCATTCAGTGATAGACAGTACATGTTTATCACCTTCGATTATGTTTATTGTTATGCACAGTCAAAAGGAAAACAATATTTTCAATGATGCCACTTTGTGAAATTATAAATCATACATTTTGTAGCTCCTCAACATTTTCTTTAGAATCATCCATAACCTCATTGAGGACTATTTTACTATTTAATGTTGTTACATCTTTATTATCAATTAGTGATTCATCTTTTTGATAAGTTGTTTTCAACCTTATTGGTATATCCTCTTTAACCTGTTGATGTGTCTGATCTGAAAGAGATAGTTTTTCAAGGTGAGACAGATGAATATTTTTTGTACTTCCATTATCATCATTCAATAACATACTATGTTTCGTCTCTGGTATTGAATATTCCTTGATTAAGGTATTTGTAAACTCTTTTTCATTCCTATTATTGTTTTTTAGCATTGTAGGCTTGATAATAGTTTCATGAGTTTCAGATACTTTATTTTTCCCTGCGATCTCAATGTTCACCCTTGACGTGTGCACATTTTCTATTTCATTTGGCTTGTTTGAGCTGAAATCATTATTGTTATAGTCCTCTCTCAATACTTGATTATCATTATTTGATGCTTCAGGAACAATGTTTTTTATGTTGTTTTCATTAGTTTCTTGCTCAGAACTACATTCTTTTCTTTCTATATTAGAATCAATATATTTTGAAATCTTAGAAACTGTTTGTGGTTGTTTTGAAAAAATGTGGCTTTCTTCAAAATTATCTATAATCGTCTCCTTTATTTCACTTGTTTGAATTGATCTTGTTGCTAGTTTTTCTTCTTTTTCATCAAAACCAACAAAAGATAGTTCATCATTTTTTAACTGTGATGTTTCATGGAAAGTACTAAAAATTGGTTCATTCACAACCTTTTTCAATATATTTTTGATAGGCATTTTAGTTGTTATCTCTTCTTCCAACACACCTTTGTTTTTATGTTTTACCTCTTCTTTCAATTCATCTTTATTTTTAGGTTGTATCTCTTCTTCTAACACACCTTTGTTTTTATGTTTTATCTCTTCTTTCAATGCACCTATGTTTTTAGGTTTTACCTCTGCTTTCAATTCATCTTTATTTTTAGGTTGTATCTCTTCTTTCATCAAATCTTTGTTTTTATGTTTTATCTCTTCTTTCAATGCACCTTTGATTTTAGGTTTTACCTCTGCTTTCAATTCATCTTTATTTTTAAGTTGTATCTCTTCTCTCATCAAATCTTTGTTTTTATGTTTTATCTCTTCTTTCAATGCATCTTTATTTTTAGAATTTATCTCTCTTTTCAATGCGTCTTTGTTTTTAGGTTTTATTTCTCCTTTCAACAAATCTTTGTTTTTAAGTTTTACCTCTTCTTTCAACAAATCTCTGTTTTTATATTTTATCTCTTCTTTCAAGATATCTTTGATTTGAAGTTTTATATCATCTTTTAACAAATCTTTGTTAATGCTAATGATGTCTGCAACTATGAAATCCTGTGTGTCAAGGTTATCATCTTCTTTTATTGATTTTCTTTTTACATCTATGTCCTTTTGGATGAGTTTTGAAGAAGGTAGCTCTGATTCTACATCATTATTTACTTCCTTTTCTCCTGTTTCAGAGTTAACATTTATTTTACCATACTCTGAATTCACTTTTGATGTTTGCAAATGGATTTTTTTTGAGTATTTTTTAAAATTAATTTCATCTAGAGAGGTTTGAATTGGTTCATCCAAAGTCAATAATGGCTCATTTGATGACTGCTGGGTATGTTCTATGTCACTTTTAAGCTCATGCACATCTTTAAATTGATTAAGTTGTTTTAAGATATTTTCCCTCGTTTTCTTTTTCATAAGTATTGATTCTGTAGTTGATTGTTTAGCAACAGAAGACACTGGTTCGATAAAATCTTTTTCATTAGTATTTAAGATTTTACCAGCATTTTCATCCGAGGTAAATTCTTTCAAAGAAATTTCTTCTTTATAATGCTTAATTATATTTCTGATGTTTTGCTTAACTTTTGTAGGACTCAAATTTGGTTTTGTGCTTGCTGAATCGTCATCAATCTTGATTTTAGCTTCTTTTATATCATCTAACATTTCCATAGAATTTTCTTCTTTGTAATCCATTTCAACATTTGATAACTCAACACTATCTTCTTGACCGTCTACATTTCTCACCTTTGATTTATCCTCCACATCTTCAATGTCTGTCTTTACCATTGTTTTCTCCACGTGCATGGAAAATATTCTTCTCTTTAGAATGAAGATCATTGGCTTGGTTTTTATCCGAATTGGTGGGAAGCTGTTGTAATTTAGGACAACCTGGGAAAAACCTTCTATAACTTCCAAAATGTCATGTGTTTGTGCATAGGGCTTCAAATTAGAAGAATATTTACTCTTTGCTTCAACTAGTAGATGAGTGAACGCCATCATTTCATCGCTCCCACTTGTCAGGTTTTCTGTTTTGTTGTACCTGAAACAATTAAGTACTCTCTTTATAAATCATCCTCAATAAGTAATAATATAGTATCTGTTAAATACAAAACGTTGAAAAAATGGCAACTAATGGTTTTATTTAATAATCAGGCCTAGGGGCCTACACACTCAGCAGAAAAATGTATGCCTCAAAGATTTCAGATAAATCATATTCATCACATTCTTCTGTAGAAGGGGCCTAGTGTGCCCCAAAAAGTACTGTAAAGTGTTTTGTTGTTGGAACTTTGAGGTCAGCATTTTTCTGGTGTGTAGGCCCTGCCCTGCTATCCTGGGCTATTTGTACACTTGAAAAGAGATGTGTAGCTTGGCATTTTCATTTTGATTAAAGTTCAAATGAAGTTAGAATGAAAACATTTGAGTTTTAGAGGAGATAAGAGAATTATAAGACAATATTTGTACTTAAAGGGTATTAAATAAATTACATTTCTCAAACAGCTTTATAAATTAACTATAAATACAAACATTATTTTTGAAGAACTATATATTTTTTTTTTTCAAAAAAGGCTATAACCAACCAAAACCACATTTTTAACTAGAGATGGGCCACTCGAATCCACCGAATTCTGAAACTTTTACCTCACGAACAGTCTTGTAAATATCTTAATGAATACATTAAAACTCTTTAAAAACTGAAAATCAAAACTAGAATTACAAATAAACTCGAAATAAATAAAACAAATTAAGTTTTTTTAACAGAAATAATGACACATTATACATGCTATAAAGTCAGCCAGTATATGTTTATTCGCCAGAGTTATGATTAAATAACATGACTGTTGATTCTTACTACCCAACAGGTTTTAATTATCTACAACTATGCAAAGAACCCCAATTTATTTCATACAATCCTTAAGTTAGATATTTTGTTGGTTTTCATGAAAAATAAATACTGTCAACAGTTAAGATACTGATAAGACTTTATTTATGCCTACCGGCCTACATATTGTATATCGATTGTTTGTTTAGAATCGATTCAGGTAATCTAATCACTTATGAAGTGCTATCGAGTTTTAATAATCAAATAACGACTTGCTAATTCATAATTTGTTTTTAAATTGATTTTAACTAAGAGTTTTTTTTTAAATATGTTCCTGAAGTAAATGTAAAAATATTCAAATGTAGTCCTGCCTAATAAATTGGGAATGAATATAATGCAAAAGTAGAAAATATGTTCGTGTTTTAAATAAAATGTATTCTCAGAAATCCATATTTCACATGAACCAAATATATTTCTTGTTTTCTACGCTAAGATAGATAGTAGATATATAAGAAAATAATAACAATACATACTTAGGCATTATTGAGTTCACTATTTCCAAAGTACGTTTAGTCGTTAAGCATGTTGTTTTAATATTTTGTTTAAAAATCTGTTTGTATTTTTTATTTTTGCTTTCTTATTAAAATAAATTATAATCCTTCAATGATGATTAAAGTTGATCAAAAGGTAGCTAGACCTGTTTGTTTATTTCACAATTTTTTAGAAACTTAACTAATTCTATCAACACTTTTAAAAATAGATCAAAACTACACCTAATCTGTTAGTTTATTTAACATGTTTTTAGAAACTTAACTAATTCTATCAACACTTTTACAAATAACTAAAAGACACTCAAATTTTGATTGAAATAAATCTTAATTTACAGTTTAGGCCTATATTGTGTAATATAGGTCTATTTGTAAATCATTAAAATTTCTAACAATTTGCTAGGATTTGGATTCAATATTCGAGATTCGAAAAAAAAATGTAGATTCAGATTCGAGAAATAGTGGATTCGACCCATCTCTATTTTTGACTACCATATATTTAATGTAGCTGTCTATACAAGTAATAACTATTTAATCAGTCAAAAGGAAATCTTGAAGGATTGTTTGTTATGAAATATTTCAAATTCTTGCACATCCTTACACTTGGATTGCTCCAGCTATACACAGATTCAGTTAAACCAGAGTTTTTCGACAGTCATATTTTAAGTAAAGGCCCAAATATGATGAATTTTCTGTTAAGTTTCAATTGTCAATTTAATATATTTTTTTAATGAAAAAGTTTTATATATTTTTATTTGTATCTCAGTGACATCTTTACCTATTATCCCTTATAGGAAGTATTGCATTTATGTGTTTATGGCATTAATGGCTTCATTTATGTTGATATACACGCCATTTACCCTGAACGGCAGTAATCGTACCTTGGTGAACTACAATGGCCTCATTTTATAAACTAAGCGATTGTAGAACTATACAAGCTAGGCTCTCTACCTTTAAGGGTAAACGAAGGGTATCTTTAAACATTATTAATATCAATATGTAGGATATAGTGCCGCTAATGGCTACCACCAACTTACAAACTATGTATATAATTTAAAATAACATAATAAGGTCTAGTTTTAAGTAACTCCTCTACTATTCACCTGGAGAATATAAAATTAACCTTGGTATAACCTTGGAGCTCAGAGTCTGGTGTGCTTACCACAGACCTTTCTCTACCACTCTTGAGATAAATAAAATGAATGCTACCTCCAGTGTCGATTGATCTGTGTGAATCTGGAAACCCCTGTCTGTGCCGCAAGCACAGCGATGTGAACATTGACATAAGGTTCATCTTTCGCCAAGCGATGGAGGCGTGCGATGGCTGCCCCTCCAGGGTAGTTTGTTCCAGCGATACAGAGCAGGAACACTGAGAATGTAGAGTTCAGCACCAGATGGCAGCATACACCAAGTGCCAACATACTGTGCAGTGATGATTTGCTACGATTCTCAAAACTGTAAGATCAATAAATTACATTAAATTACATTAATGAGGTAGGAATGAGAAAGGTAAAATATAAAGTAAATGTACCCACTTTTGCATGGCGGGCGAGTGGAAAACCTAATTATAATCTCCTCATCAATGGTGAACCAAGCCAGACAAGATTAATTCCCTTGATTGATTCCCTTGTGCTCACTGATGTAGATATTATAAGACAGTGTAGAAACACTGTACAGTAATGGAAAGTAATTGATAGTGAAGGAAGCCAACCTGAAAGAATAGTTAGGTTAGAAGAAGAAATGAAGAGAGAAGTGTGTTTGTTCCTATCTAGGCCTCACCTAACTATCCTTTCTGGTAGACTTCCTTCACTATCAATTACTTTACATTATTGTACAGTGTTTCTACACGGTCTTATCATACATTTCCAAGCCATTAGGCACCGATTCATTTTATGTAGATATTAATTATTTATCCATTTTATCCATTGATTATTAAACAATATAATTTTTCTCCAGCGATATGTTTTCAAAATTGATTATTATTAATAAAATAATAGCTACACAAGTTTTACCATTTTACCAACATAAAATTGGCCGGAAGAGAATAAAAAAAACCACTCATTTTCCTTAAAACATAAATAATAAAGTAGAGCTCTAAGGAGCCAAGCACAGTCAGCTTAGTAAACATATTACCTACTGTATGAGTTGATCTAGTTAAAAATGTATTTCTGTTTCATTTTCTACAAGTTAACTTAAGGTAGGCTAAGAAAAGCTGATTTTTTTTCACTTAAAAATAAATTTCAATAGAATCTAAACTCACATTCTGTGGCAAGCGCTTGCGGCAGCTATATTCAGTAGAGGAAACACGTAGATGATGAAACGCAGCTCCTTGTGTGGTAGAAACGAGAACAACACTACAAATCCTATTGCAGGTATTAGCAACTTCCTGACTCGAGTGTCCAAATACGCTCCAATGGGCACAAGAAACACTGAGCATGCCATTCCTCGAGGTATGGCTGAGTAGAAGTACCAGAGAAAGGGCGATGTCTGCGAGAATGGTTAAAGAAACAACTCGTCATACACATGAATTCTGTGAAAAGCTCTCCAGTGTTTCTTATGCTGTAACTTACTACCCGTCCTGGCTAGAAAAAGAGAGAATTTAGAAGAAACCTACCCATGTTTACATGAAGGGAGAGTGGAATACCATTAGGTAAATTAAACCACATATGTATCACCAGCAAACCAGTTTGTTGATGTACCCACCAATGCGGGTGAGATTTAATCAAATACTTTTCCATGTCTTACTGCGTGTTCAGGTCATACACATTTGATTACATTAATAATATTTCTCCTATTCAATTATAATTTCCAGTAAACTGAAAAAATGGACTTTGCACACCCCCAAAGGAGAAACCATTTAGGGATAAGCCCACACTTGAAACACAAAGCCAGGGTTCAAACCTCAACCTCCCTTTCATCAGCAAACGAGACTTGATGAGCCTTACAAATAGCCCATCTTCCATCCTTGTGGATAGTAGTAAAATAAGGTATGGTAGTCAAATTAATTTGCTAATTTTTTTAGTATTGCATCTTATTATCTTTTCAGGTTATACACATGTACTAGATAAGCTAATGAGTTAGGGGTGAGAAAGGTTGAATTTAGAGGAAGTGTACCTGCATTTGTGTGGAGGAAGAGTAGAAAACTATTTTGGAAAAACCACCCTCATTCCACCTGTCCAAGATTCGAACCCTGATCAACCTGTCATCCATCAGCAGTCTAGTCTAACACTAGAGTGACACCTTAGACTATGGGGACACTGAAGCAGGTGTGTTAATTTTAATTTATATTAGTATCCTCTAAATACTATAAGAAAATCGAGATAGGCATGTGAAACATGGGAAAACAAATTCAAAATAATTTTCCACTTTTGGCTTATATATATTTGTCAGTCTTCTGATTTTAGTTTAAACTTAGTCTTCCCATTCATTCCATTAAAAAAATTTCTGATAGTTTCAATTAAGTTAAATGTAGTGGTAGATGTCAAAAATATTTTTGAATAGATTCAGAAAAAGGGACAAAAACTATGATTTGGTTGTAGTTATAGATATGAACAATAAATTTAAATTCAGTAATCTCGTAAAAAAAAATTTAAAGGGAAAAAAATATAACCTCAAAAGTTTTATATTTATTTATTTTTAAACTGTATTTTTTCTAACTAATATTTTGTCTAATATGTAATATGAATAAAAAACCTAGGCCTAAGCAACTATTATAATTGTGTATTTTTAAACACACATTTTTGATATAAATAAATTCTAAAATTAGATTTTAAGATTGACTAAAAAAGTTTTTGAATAAAAAAACTCATAGCATGAATTTAAAAAAAAACTTACAAATTAGAACATAAAAATATTCAAACTAATATGAATAATTAAAAGTGAGCTACAGTTTGTCAATAAAAATAACAAAGACATTTCTAAACTGAACCAGTGTACCTGGTTACCTCTTTCGTTTTAGTTACTAAAGTTCTCACAAATTTAGCACCACGTCTTATACCCGTTCGGATTATACGCTTAAAAGTACCGATTAAGCTCATGGATTAAGGATTGAAAAGGTTGAATTTAGAGGAAGTGAGCCCACATTTGTATGGAGGGAGAGTGGAAAACCATTTAGGAAAAATCCCCCCCAGTTAACTCGACCGAGATTCGAAACTTGATCTCCCCGTTCTCGACAGTCTAGCTCAACACGAAACTAGCGCGTTAGCTAACTATGCTCACCAAGGCGGGTTAGCCTAGTAATAAATGGTAAAGCAGAATACTCTATTTTATGTATTTCTACAAGTAAGAATGTAAGAATTTTCCTAATACAGTAATATCTTTTGGGGGCAGGGGTAGGAATGGGGGGAAACACTTGTCCCCGCAGTGTATCGAAGCGCGCTGGGTGTATTTAACTTCCTAAGTGAAGAATGCTAGTGTTGGACATGCTTGGCTTGTCATCACATTATAGAACATAATAAGGATACACCCCATTGATGGCTCTTGTTTAGGACAGTGTTGAAGAACAAAACTTCCCCTTCTGGCCAGAGCAGTTTGCCCCAGAACACAGAGTCGATAGCGACAGTGAGCGCTAGGAACAGCAGGCCAGCTGGTTACAGCAAGCTTTATTAACCTGCAATTATAACCACCAACATTGATTATTCTTCTAATACAGTCCATTTGTCACAGGAGTAGTGGTAACCGACAGCTAACAAAAGTTACCGAATATATTCTCATGTATACATTCACCAAACTATATGATCTGCATGACGTAACATGTTGAGTTGTTGTCACTTTTGGCAGTCAAAACTTTCTCAACAAACAATATTTTTTTTAAAGTATTTTTAGGTTAATGAAACAAGAACTTATTGAAATAACTGTTTGGATGTATCTTTTTTTTTTGTGGGAGTGGCGTCTATGGATCACCTACACTATCTCTGGTTGCCACAGCTGCGGAAAAAAAGACATGATGGTATTATTTATATTTTTGTATTATTTCAATAAGTTACAAAAAAGCCACTCATAGAGTAATCCTTATGTAAATATTATAAGCATTTATTAACACTTACGATTAATAATATAATGTGAATGTGAAAATAATAACTATTTCCACATTGGTTAACATCAGTGAATTTCAATGTTTGCAATAAGAATCTTCTACTAGAGGTCAGTTACCACTACTCTAACCGTGGATCCCTTGTTTGTAAGCAAACTCCCCAATTAAATTTATCAAATATTATTAAAAGATCTAAATGTTGAAATTATATGAAAAAGAAAGAATAGCAAAAGGGGTTAAAAGTGAGTGAGGCTAATTAAGGATGAAATGCACTAGCAATGCATCAATGAGAAAATGTAAAATAAAACCATCACTACTAGTACACCAAACTATGATTTAATTCCCAGCCACCTGGGTTAGTCAAGCAAATTAGCGCTGTAGTAAGAGTTTAAAGGTAAATCAATTTCAAAGCTGTAGGTAACTACTTATATGTCCACTATAACAATCTTAAAAACAGTAAAAACTATAGGCCTATTTATTTATAGCAAAAGCCTACCTAAAATTAGTTTAAAATAGGTTGTAATGTGCCTATCAGGTATCTTATCACAGTGACACACCATTTAAAAAATAATAAACAGCATTTATCAATATTTTAGGCCAAATACAAGTTAAATAAATGGTATAAGACAAATTAGTGATTTGTACACTGATCTTTCCCTGTTCTGAGAGGTTAAAGCTACCTGTCCTGAGTAAATATAATGAATATTACCAAAATAAATACAGTTGTCTCGATAGTTAAAAGTTCCATATATTTCTAGATTAGAATTTGACTGGTGCACATTCTTTCACTTAAGATGATGCACGGTTATACAGCAAAACAATAATCATGAGTAAAAAAAACCCCATAAAATACTGATTGTATTTTCAAATTCTAATAAAACGTACATATGTTTATATTTATGTAATCACATTTGAATTATTTAATTAAAAAATATATGTTAGTTTTAATTTACATTTAAAAACATGTGAGTATTTTTGTTTTTTGACGCTATTCCGTGTAATTTGAGTTTTCCGTTCAACTTCAACCATATGAAACTCTAATGTACATTTATTTTGTAGATGGCAGCCTATCTTCAATTTGAGTTTTCTAAAAGAAATGTTGTCTGTCCACTTAACAAGTGAACTCATTAACTTTGTAATAAAATAGTTTAGTGCTTTAGCACCACTAACCAAATCAAACATTGTATTGATATAAGGTGTACCCATGGTAAACCAACCTACCTACCGCACGGGATGTAGACGACTCTGTACAAGCTCAAGGATAAGTATTAGCCCTAAGAACAGGGCGAGTTCAGCTCGGAAAATGATAATCGCTGCGGCTGAGGAGAAGATGAAATAGCCGTGCTGCTGTCTAAGCCAGCTGTGTAGTGCAATCAGAACTGTAACAAGTGTTTCAATACCATCTATATTAAAAAATGAAGAGTTTGTGTGTCTGTCATGAGCGGTGCACGATATCTACCTCACACAAAGGTCTGAAATTTAAATATTAGTAACTCCTGTGCACAAATATATACACCTCATAGCCAGGATTTTGAAATTTTGATAAGAATTGTTTAATTAGTAAAAAACAAAAAAAATTAAGAAATATTAACGTCCCGAGAAAGCTTTACTATTACATTTCATAAAATTTGTAATGTAGTTTGTTGGCCATGGAAGTTTGGTTGCCATGGAGAGTAAACAAGATTTTTTTTTTTGTATCTACAAAAACTCTTCTTCTCATGTTGCCATGATATATTAATAATTTTTGTTAAATGCTGTAATTTATTTCTAGTAAATAGCTTTTATGTATTAATTTTTTTTTACCTATAAAAACCTTTATACTCTACACCCTTTATACCCTATACCATGGGGCAACAACCTTTTTGGGCCTTGATCGACTTATACATTTATCAAAGGTCTCGCTTTGTCGATCACTCTTCGTTTTTCCACTTTCCTTTTAATTTCTTTTTTTCTATAAATCTTATATTTATTTCTTAAATTCAATATTTCCTCCAATACTTATGTCCCTGCCTCTATGGAAAACACATAAAATTAATAAAATGTACACTCCGTTCACCAAGAAATGTAGCAGTCTTACCTTGACTGATTACACTATGGCCCTATCTTATAAGTTGTACCATATTAGAATAATGCAAGGTAAGCTTGCCTTTCATGACAATGTAATTTTCTTACACCATTGACTGAAAATTGCCGCGAGATTGACTGGTCGATTGCAGTTGACCTGTTGATGACCCCTGCCCTACACCCTTCAAAACTTTTTTACATCTTTTTAAACTTTTTATCCTAAAATATTTCTTCGGGGCTAGGCCGGGTAATTAATGTAAAATGAGGTAAAAAGGGGAAAAAAGGCCAAATATAGTGAAAATGGTTAAAGTCAATATCAGAAAGGGCAATAAGGCCAAAAATTGCAAAAGTGTCTAAAAATGACTAAAAGGGGAAAAAGGGCACAATCAAGCAAATATGATAAAAAGGGTAAAAAAATGGTTTAAAAAAGGACAAGAAGTAAATCTTAAACAAATAAAAAAGGTAGAGAGGTTAAAAGGCGTAAAATAAATAAAAGATTCAAAAGCCGCAAAAGAGAAAAAAAGGGTTAAAAGGTTAACAGGGTGAAAAGTGTAAAACGGGGTGGAAAGGGTAAATAGAGTGTAAGACTAAAAAGCGTAATAGGTAGAAATGGTAAAAAGTAAATGTATCAAAAGGAGGAATAAGAACAAAAGGGCAAAAAGTTAAGCATAAAAAACAAAAAGGGTATAAAGGTTAAAGGGGTAAATAAATAATAAAAGTAAAAAGATTAATAAGGCACAAAAGGAGTAAAAAGGGAAAGAAAGGGTAAAATGTTAACGGGGTAAAAAGCATAAAATGGAATGGAAAGGTTAAAGAGGGTATAAAGGATAAATAAGGCAATAAGAGAAAAAAGGGTAAAAAGGTTAATACTCTATGGTAATGATGCTAAAAATGATCAAGTAAATCTAATAAAAAAACTGTAATAGGACCAAAATGTCCAAAGG
This sequence comes from Timema bartmani, assembly GCA_902151455.1. NCBI lineage: Eukaryota > Metazoa > Arthropoda > Insecta > Phasmatodea > Timematidae > Timema > Timema bartmani. The sequence goes on along the minus strand of CABFWB010002754.1, from coordinate 49,734 downwards.
CACCATGTATATATCTAAACAATATTAAAAAGGGCAAAAATAGGTAAAAACGGTAAGAAGGGCAAAAAAAAAAATCAAAAAAGAGTATAAAGGTTAAGAGAGGGAAAAGAAATTAAAAAGGTTTGAATATTAAAAAGCCACAAATGGGGTGGATAAGGAAAAAAGGGTAAAAGGTTAACAGGGTGAAAAGCATAAACAGGGTGGAAAGGGTAAATATAGCAATAAATGGTTAAGAAGGTGAAAATGTTAAAAAGGTGTGAAAAATGCAAAAAGGGTAGAATGAGTAAAATGGTTATATGGGGTGGATGCCGTAAAAAATATTAAAATACTTTTAATTAGATTTAACTATAACCCTTTAGCAACAAATTTTTATGATGTGACACTCTTCTTTCTTTTTTATTAGCACCAACAAGCAAGAGTTCAAAGTATCGTGCACAGCAGGGAACAACAACCTTTTTTGGGGGGCCCTGATCGACTTACCTACAAGATTATCAAAGGTTCTACGATCACTATTTGTTTCTCTACTCCACTTATGATTTTATTTTCCATTTATAGCTCTTATATAGTAGTGTGTGAAAATGACATTTTGACTTTGGGAAATTTTAAGGCGGGAATTAAAGGTGAAGCATTGGGCTACAATGAAGTGGACAGAGACTGGTTACTTACCCCATTACCCCACAATCTAGCACCAATAAAGAACGCCAACACGAACAAATGTGTATCACGACTACGCGCACCAGCGGGCTAAATTAGACTGATCGTCTATGTATTGTGAAAATGTGCCAAAGAACTTGATTTACTAAGAGCTCAAGCAACAAAGACACTTCAAACGACCATATTCTGGGATTATCTCGAAGCCCAAAAAGACTGTTTGGAAGCTATTGTGTCATGCGCGGGTTTGTTCCACAGTGTTCCATATGGGTGGTTTCGTATAAATAGTGGCGGTATGGTATCCTGCTGCCACTCTTGGACTTGATCGGATTGGGAGCAGGAGAAGCTCTAGCTTCTATTATTATAAAATGTAAGACCAAAATTTACTATTGGCCTTCGTTAATATATATATATATATATATATATTTTTGTAAAGGTTTTCTTAGTCAAAATTCTTTTTCGGTCATTTTGTTTTTAATGTTATAATTGAAAATACGCTAGTCATCTTTTCTAAAATAATTTGTTGCATGACCGATCGATCTTTTGCAAGTTCATAAAACAAGATCGACTATAAACTTAGGATATTAACGATATGTTGTTATCGACAATAGAATTTGTAAATGTTTTCATAGTCAAAATTTTTTTTCGGCCATTTTGTTTTTAATGTTATAATTGAAAATACGCTAGTCATCTTTTTTAAAATAATTTGTTGCATGACCGAGACATTTATATCGATGATCGATCTTTTGCAAGTTCATAAAACAAGATCGACTAAAAAAACTTAGGATATATTAACGATAAGTTGTTGTCGACTATAGAATCGATCTTAAATCTCATATATTTTGTATTAGTCTGTCATTTGGATATTAAATTTGTATATAATTATGGGGACATCAAATTTAGTAAAGATAATTGATTGATCTTTTATCTTTGACTTTTCAACATTAACCTTTGTAATTAATTACTATTACGGGAAACTGGTATAATTTTATTAAGTAATTTTTAGATAAAAAAAATTAGGGATAAATATTCTGTGGCTTGTTAAATTATGATATAGATTTTTTGTTTTGTCTGAATATTAAGGAAGAATATATTTTGATAATCATCCAGTTATGAATAAATTATTTGATTATAAATTTTGCTTCTTGTTACTTTTGAACTCACAACTTATTTCTGAGATTTTTTTTGTGTAAGCTAACGCCATTTCTCACTTGTTGGTTAGTTTTTAATGATAGCAATGTAATTAAATGATTGGTGTTTTCAATAATATAAATACTTGTAGGCTTTCTCTAAATATTTATATATATAACTTACATACGTTGATGATGTCTTAGATATATCGTAAACTTCAATTTTGTCATATTATACTAATTATTTATTTTCTTAAAGGGTTGAATCCCTGTCAAATAAATATCGACTAGGAACTATATTTGTTGCTCTGATTCGTAATCTTACTCCACCATACCGTAGGTATTTTATTTTATGCTGTGTTATTTATGAAGTTTTTTTTATGAACTATTTCAGCAATTTATTATCATTCTTTTAACGATCTCTTGGGATAGACCATTCTCATATTTAATTTTCCGCAAAGGGTGGGAGTTGCGGGGTCTGTTTTTTGGATGTTTGGACACAGACAATCAAAACAAAGAACTCCTTGCACTTGCTCCTATTGCCCCCCTATTTTTTGCCCCTTTATATATATATTTTATGACCTGTTTTTTCATTAATCTTGTTAGGGAGGGTACAAGGTTTTCCCTAATAACTCATAACAGGCGCCAATTTGGCGTCTTGACAAGACAAGTCAAGATAGGATTAATCCTGACCTTGAAACCTTGAGCTTATACAAGAGGTAATTGACCCTGATCAGGCTTGGTGCCAGGTTAGCGGCTCGACAAGTCGAGACTCGTATCTGGTTAGCCTATGTGCTAGGATAAGGTAAGGGACAAACAGGTTTTGAATGAGTAAAACACAATATTACAAACATATATTTATTATACATTTAAGGATTCATAGACAAACATAATATTTAATATACACTTTTACAGGAATAATGCATATATTCGTTGATAAGTTTTTCTACAATTTCTCTTGGATTTGTTGGTAAAATTATTTTTAGTTCACAATCCAGCATGTAATAATCCAAAACCGTCGAAATAAGGTGTATAGTAAGTAGAACTGATAATATCCAGGTTTCTGATGTGTGTTACCACAGTAGGCTGTTCTAGATCGATGGCATCCACTGATTGTGTTAGCATGTCGCATAGATTCACGACGAGTGTGTCGACAATATCGTTGCAATATCGTGCGATGGGTGTCAACCACCTATTCCGTCGGTCGACGGTGACGTCGATGAGGTCCCATACCTCAAAAATACGCGCCCAGCTAGGTGCTAGATAGGCGACCCATTTGAGTCCTGGGTCTTTTTTCTCGCTGATGACGACCACACGGTCACAGCACATGCGTCTCAGAGAGATTTCATGATTAGTCACACAAATCTTCTGAGGAGGCTACGTGTTAATGAAGAACTTTGATATTACCGACTTGTAGTTGTCCAGTTCTTGCCACTCTGTACGGTTAAATAACGAACAATTCCCTCCACCTTTTTCAAGCTGGACATAGGGCGTAAATTTGTTCTTGGCATTCATTCCGACGATGACTCGTTTGGTGTCGACTTCGTCCAGCGGAAACAAAGTGTTTAAAATACTGGTGAAGGCGAGCGGCTTCGCCGGCTTTGCTTTCTGGGTGCAAACCTCTTGACCAGCCATGATGTTTGATCGCTTCGAAGACTGTCGTGATTATGGCCATAACACCGTCGGGTCGCTCATTTTATAGGGGACGACAAGGCGCACACTGAATTGACGGAGCCTCTTGAGGGCGGCAGGACCCTAGCGTCTTGAAAAATGTGTTGCAATATCTCAACACTTCAGCGTTTTGACTGTATGAATTGTGGGTGAGAATATGGCTAGGAAAATTTTCATTGGAATGCTCTGGTTGCCAAAAATAAGGTACACGAGACAGTAATATCCACAAACGTCTGAGGGTATGCTTTCAAGTTGTTTCGTGTTTTAAGTCGTGCGGGAAGGGTTTTTGCGTATAAATTCCAGATGTGACTTTATACGGGGCGGAAAACCATAACTGTCAAAGTATTCTCCCACGCAGTTCTTGTCGATAAATATGGCAACCCAATGTGTCCCAGGCTTGGTGTGTGGATCCGTGTTGATGACGAGAGAGGAAGGTCGCCCTATTCTTGCGGGTAGTTAATCAGCAGGGAAAACACCCGATCGTACAGAACGGAACAAAGGGTTTGTTTTCTGCACACGTTTTATAGTGTGTGAGTCCATATTCAATCATCCAATCTTAAGGTCCCCAAATGATGGAGACTGAGGAGAAATTCCAAACAGAAATATATGCCATGCACATGGTGTGACCCAATTTAATTGTTTTCAAAGACGAACAACCTCTATCGTATGACAGGCGTAGGCGTGTATTTGGATATAAACATTTTTTTCTGGCCCCTTGAAGTTTATGTTTTCTGCGTGCGTTGTGGCACGGGAGAAAAGGGATTCGAGCAGGCTGTAATCCACATTGCCACTATCCCAGGGAATACCATGCAGTTTGTTGACGATATAGTCGGCTTGCTCTTTAGCAGTGGCGGAAAGTTCCTCGATGCCGTAAGGGGGTTTTGACACCCAATGTTGAAGTAATGTAATTTCCTTGAAGATAAACTATTTCTGTTGTCGATAAAGCTCTGGTAATCTACAGTGGCGTTCATGATTTAAATTAGCGGTATAAGGGGTGGGAAGTTGATTATATTAACTCCCAACATCAGTCACGACGTTTCTGACTTGTCGATGGTGATGATGTTGACAAACTACCCGCACATGATACATTTGACGCTTTTGGTGAGAGCTTTGGTAAAGGTCACTTTGATGCTCAGAGAACCAAGCCTCATCAAATTCAAATGCAATTTCATGTGAGTGGACAGATTTGGTGTGAGATTGAAAGCTATGAGATGATATCCCTACGGAGAGGCCTCCCGTCGCTACCTTCGTTCATGAAATGAATAACCGTTCCTGAAAACAGTGTGTGGTATGACATGACATAGTTGCGGTTTGAAAAATCGGGCTGTAACGATTTCGACGGCACTTGTTCCCCGTCCATGTACAACGAGAAGTGGTTCATGCCGTAAGGTTTGGAAATCGAAAGAGTTCTTGGTGGCGTCTCCGTTGAACGCTGGGATTGTTAACAATCCCACGATGCATCGTTTGTGTAACTGTCTCGTGAATACGTTTTCCAGTGATTTTCCTAACGTACTTGTAGGAATAGTGAGTATTTTATACTTCCACTCGGATAGTGGGATACTTTGCGGGACTGACGTGAAATGCTTTGGCAAGTGCCAACACTATAGAATATTCTACTTTGACACGTCACAATAGAAGACAGGCTTCAACGATGTGAACCTTAAAGTGCGAGATTTCAGGGACGTCCATGAGATTAGACCGGTCTTTGGAATGGACCAACTTTACTCTGAGTTCAGTGTCGTTCAAAAGGTATTTCTCTTGGTTAAACACATTACGTGTAGATACCCCAAAATATCCACCATCTTATTTTTTTTAATGAGACTGTGACGATCCTCAAATCGCTTGTTGCCAGCGTTACCCTCTTCAAACTTCAAAAGTTCCCGGGGTTGTGTGCGTTCCACAGACCAAAAGTCAAATGTGTTCTTTTGGATTCAATGTTATAATTTAGCATCGTCTCAATGTACGAAATATAAGCATATGTGTTTCTGGAAGGTGAGACTAGTTTGTGTTTAATAGCACATCCACGTGTGTGAATAGCGAATACAACCAGTTGTTGAGGGTGAGATATTATCTAGCTTGGTGAAAACGCCACCCTCGGGTTTCATGATAGCCACCCTGAGATATAGCATGGTCTGTGAAAGATCGATATGGAACTCACCCTAACCGGTAACGGTAGATTCGATGGGTGAACCATTGGTGAGGGAAGAGACAGGTTTGTACTAGATAAATTGTTCACTTTTTAGACTGGTTTGCGTGGGTGGGACTGAAAAGAGATCTAGTTCACTGCAGGTACACTCGAAGGACTTGGGGTGTAGAAAATACATTTTAAGTGAAAAATCTACCGATTTTTTCTTGACCATTTTATGTCGGGCAACGACAGAAGACTGACGTTGGTGCTTCTTACGACGCCCTTTATAATCTGAGCCGGACATCAGTGTGTTGATCTTCTGCTCCGCCATGCGTTTCATGTTTATTCCAGCCTCGCTGCCGCGCTAGCGTAGGTGCTCTTTGAAATGACACAGAGTGATGACGTAGGAGAGCACGTCATTACCCGTATGAAGCGCCTATTTTCCAATGGCTTTAGCACTGCTTCTCAGTAAAGGTACGACTCTCTTGAAAAGGACACTTAAATAACTTTCTATTCCAAGCTCGCGTTGATAAGGAACACGGTGGTAGATCGAAAATATACCTGATCCAGCCTGGTTGACGTAGTCTCTCTTGTAGTGATATTTCATGTTGAGCAGCGTCAAAAGTGAAGTTTGACACACTTTTCTGAACTCGAGTGGTACAGGTTCACCAGTGTCCGTTCTTATATTGATTTCCAAGCTATCAATTTACATTCTAAGTACGGGCATGTAGTGCAACGGAGTATAGCTAACTGTCTTATGTATACCATAGACATAGTTGGTGTTGTTGATATCAACGATACGTAAAAGCGGTGTCACAATGTCACCCATGGTCTGAGGATCGACTATATCTGTGTAGATATACATTTGTATGGGCAAGCCTAGTATAATGTTGGCGGCGTACGGTGACTTTGGACTTAAATCAGATTAGTATTAGGATCGAAATAGAGATGTAGACTTAATTGAGTAGATAGAGTCAGCAGCTGTATATTTGGTGAAGTAGAGACAATGTCCACTCTGTTGTTAGGGTTTGTGTATTTTAATTCAAATCCAAAATACCCTTTAAATGCCTCTACTTTGTTTAGAGCTTTAACCAATTCATGTATAGTGCTGTAATTTCCAGGTGGAATGTGATCCTTGAATATTTATTCTACACCGTTAGCGTCAACCCAGTTGTACCATACAATATTTTGGACCTCGGGTACGGTAGTGAAAGAAGATGGATATCGGTATTCGGCGAGAGCAACCTCCCACTGTTCGTCGAGTGTAAGATGGTAAGGTAGCTGCGTGGTGAAATTCCCGAGGGTATTTTTCGTGAAATATCCCAAAGATCCGTCGCTCGAAAAAGTTATGTGAGACTGGTCCTTCATGGTAGGGCACTGACGTAACTCGCAGGAATCCAAAAATTAAACCTATTGGGGTAACATTTCCACTACACATACACTTTCTTTCTAGCACTTTTGCCGTTGACACGTAATATTTTATCAACATTAAAAGTTTCGGGAAGACGCACAGGTTGCAATTTGGGTTCGAAAACGTTTCCTCCAGCTCCTAGCTGTCAAGATCAATCAACCTGTAGACGACTGGTTTTCGCAACACAACACTGCTGAATTTGAAAATTTCTTCGCTCCAATTGATCTCGTAGCTCTTTTCAAAGTGAAATTTCCGGCCAAATGTGACGTGAGCGCTGTCCCTCTTTCCATATATAAATTTAGAGGTTTACGGCCACTTGGTTTGAAACTGTCCTGAAAGGCGTCCCTCACGACGCTCCCCGTCTTGGAGGGAAGTTTCCTCGCTCAGGCTATCTTGCTAAACACATTGATGGCGGTGAGCATGTGCACGGCACCGTGGTTGTATTTGCCGAGACTTCGCATATCGTTGATATCGGCTTGCCAGAGATAGACAACGTTTGTCACTACGTACTTGTTGCGTGGAAACTTTTTTATCACAGGATTGTGTAGCCTATAAGAGTCCTGCGCACGAAGACATTCTCGTACTTTGGCCAGATTTTTCTTGGATGCCTTTATGAGCAGCGCCGCCCCTGCAAACCCTGCCAGCTGAGAACGGTTGTAGTAGATGTCGGCTAAACAGTCCTTTAAGCTCGTAAAGGTAGTCACCTGTTTTCGTCAACCCTTTTCAGTTTTTATTCTTAGGGTGTTGCAACGGTGTAAGTGGTTGGGGTACGGGGGTTGGATCTCTAATGGGTGCCAAGCGTTTTGGGTTTACAATAAATTCTTTCGGGCGTTTATTTTTTGGAGCGCCGTGAGAAACTCACACCACCCCGATGATCGCTGTGTCTTCTTGCTCTGACCAGATCGTTTACTAAATCCACGATATAAGATCCATGGAGAGGCGTATCGTGAACACTCGCTTCCCCGTTTTCGTTCAAAGAAATGCCACCTCAGGACATAATATGTTCTCTTCAAATATAAGCTTTTTACGTGCCTGTACGAGTACATTATTGAGGACAGCAGGGATGGGAAATAAAAACACTTTAGGGGTGGTTGTGGCGCTATTTTCAGCCGGTCGATGGTGCTGACTAATGGAAGCGGGAGAATGGAGCTGACATCTTCGGCATCACCAGCTTGTGGTATGTCGCTTCCACTGCCCGGAGGTGGTGAAGCTCCCACCGGTTGAGTGGGTGCTGCGGGTGTTTGGGTCGGGACTTTGTCTTTCCCGTGGCTTGGACCGGCATATCCAACATCCATTTGGACTAAAACACATGATTGTGAATTCAAACACAAGTCAAACTAACTTCAAAGTAAGAGCTTGAAACTATATTCTTCCAACCAAAGTCAACTAAACAAATCCATTCTTTGTACATTTTAAATCAAACAAGTTATCAAATAAACTAGCAAATTAATTCCTTAAAACCAAATGACCATTTTATGTATATATTGTCCCCGGAGTGGACAGTGTGTATATCAAATATTAAAACGGATCTCTCATTTGCTCTAACCACCCAATTTAAAATACACTTGTTTATTTCACACAATGTTTGAGACATTTAAATTACTTTAAGGTTCTATTTGAAAAATGTTTTCACCAATTAGTATTCTATTATAGAGGTTTACTAAGAAATCTGCGCATTATATGCTATTTCAACTTATAATATTAATAATATTTTATGCATCATTATTTTAATTATTTTAACGTAAGATGATAATCTAACCTCTGGATGGATCAATCGGATCTAGAACAGAAAAAATGTCCTTTAAAGGCACGTGTGGCACTAGGAGTGTTGGTGGTAATATTACCGTAGGCTCCGCAGACACCTAATGTGCAGGAGACATCCTAAAGTGGTCGCATGCCTCTAAAACAAACATAACTTTTTGTCAGATTTTTTTAACGTAAGTGATGGCCATGAATAATCATTCAGAAACTACCTATTAATTTGCATAGTCATTTTTACTCAAATATCTATGGTTCTGCCGGGTCTCAAACCCGGAATATCTAGATCAGGAGGTAGGCACTCTACCAACTGAGCCAAGATTTCATACAATAATAATTTAACAAGGAAATCACCTTAAAATATATATTTAACGTGTAGCATTTGTAAAAAAAAAACCTAATAATCCCCAATTTTCTTCATGGAAAAAACCACACCAGTTTAGCATATTATTCAAATTTCGAAACAATTTTGCATGGTGCTATTTTGTCTTTATTTGGCTATTAAAAGCAAATTATTCTTTCTTACAAATCTAGTCTTTCATTGGCCAGCAATTACCAACTGTTTACGGTTAATTCCTCCAGGTAGACACCAAGGGCCATCAGATCCGTGGATGTCTACGGATCTCCGCACAACTCATTCTCTAAAAAATACAACGCAACAGCTTAGTCGGATATTCAGTATAGACTGAATTAAAAAAATATTAAACAGATTATCTACGTGATATAATAGTAAGATATAATAATCTCCAGAGTGTTAAGGGAATCTGAGTCAGCAGCGTTAGCTCGTCTAGGGCAATGATTTATACATGTGTACTTTATGATAGCACACGCCTCACTTTGAAGCATTAGCCTGTTCTTGGTGTCTGTATTTAAAAGCTCGACAGTAATCAGGCGTCCTCAGCCAACGTACGACCTTTACATATATTCCCCATGTACAGGATGGTGACCGTTACGGATCTATTCGCTTTGTTTAGAAATAGACAGCATTTTTTAGCGTTGAGAACGGGTGTTTAGATACTTTCAAGCAGTACAAGAGTGCTTTTGAAGCCCTAATATTATTTTTAAATGGTTTGTTTTCTGGTGCATTTATGCTGAACTATGAAACGTCTTTCATGAGTGCAGAGGTTACAGAAACTGATGGCATTGTGGTATTTTAAAACACTACCCTCAATAAACATATTATTATGTTAATTATAATAAACATTTGTTAAAACATCTTTAAAATAAAATTTATTAGTAAATTACCCTCAAATAATTTTATAGTTTGTAATAAGTGTATTCAATAAACTACTCTTAAATAAAAAATAAGTTAATTCATTTGTTATAACCACTCTTGTTTATACTATTTTAAAATAATATTCAGTCATTAGTAAACTACTAACAAAATTAATGACCGTTTAACTATAACTTGGAATCATGTTTTTCAATAAACTACCCTTTATTATGATAAACACTGGTTCCGGCATAGCTTTATCGAAATGTAATAAAAAAAAGTGGATGCTTAGACACCTTCAAATTAACTATAGCTTTAATTCTCATATGCCGATTATAAATGAATAAACTTAGACAACTCTGCCATGATTTATTGTAATTTTGAAATAAATTAAATGTATACACTTTGATTTAACAACAAATAAATAATGAGTGTGCTTGTTAGAAAAGTACATTTACTCACCCAGATTCGTCAGCAAAGCGTAATCACTCATCCTGGGCTGCGTGTTTGATACTCGAAGACAAGTTATACGATGAAAGGATTTCAAAACAGGTGCTGATATTTATAGCTGTTACCAGCTAGGGTTGCGACAGAGCGATGACGTCACCAGGGAAAATCCATCGTCACATAGAAGGGATGGTTGAGATATCATTCAAGGTCACGATCTATTCCTGTCTCGACATGTCTTATTGAACCGTCAAACTTGCGCCAGATATGAGTCACCAGGAAAAACCTATTGCCACTTATAAGGGGAGTGTTGCGACATCACACGCAATAATGACGTCATAAAGATCGAGGTGACTTGTATTGTCGAGCCGCCAAACTGGCGACAGATATGAGTCATCAGGGAAGGCCCAATTCCACATATAAGGGGAGTGTTGCAACATCACACACAATTATGATGTCACACAGATCGAGGCGACTTGTCTTGTCGAGCGGCCAAACTGGCGCAAGGTATGAGTCATCAGGGAAAACCCATTGCCACATAAAAGACCAACGACAAAAAACTTCAGAAATAAACCTTTGCGACATTGAAGGAGGAGAATAGGTCGTTTATCTCATGTCGTCATGGAAAAAACCAGAGGGGAAATGCAGGGGAAATTCATGTCAGTAACCCCAACGGAAATATACCGGCACCAGGGTTGCTGTTGGTCCCGTTGGGTGTCCCACTACGCTCTGGATCTAATAGTCCCCAGATCGGCGAGAGCCCCAGCGGGGGCGGGCATACCCCTCCCAGCCACCTGGGGAGTGCGCCCTACCAGAGATTTCGCTCCACTTACTACCCACAATATCACCACCTATGGACTTACAACTAACTTAACCTAAAGATGTATAAAAATTATTAGTACTGACTTAACCTAAAAACAAGTCCTTCTTATAATTGGCTATAGGGTCTTTCAGTTGTTATCGCCGATACATCTTCTGAACTGAGAGCAACCATTCGATGGATCAGTGGACGGACCAGATGCCCGACAGCTCCAGCCCAGCATCACACACTTTTCAATAAGTGGGCTGGACCCTTTGAGTGAGGGGTTGATTCTCCCGTCTGAAGATGTTATCTTTTACTCCCTAGCTGGTATCAAGGCGCCCTCCAGTTCATAAGCAGTTCACACTACTGAAATCCAGAGAGCACTCCTTCCCTCAGCTAGGCTCCATTTTGCATGTAGATCCCCACCACATTCTACCCAGCCAGCCGATAATCCAGTTTGTTTTTGTCACACCTATTGACTTATTCAAGTCGTACCGTTATGTGTTATCCATACCTGTTGAAACGTCACTGTCGCTCTCCGCCCTGTACCCTTGTCTTAAGTTGACCAGTCTATTTTGTCCTTTATTTTTCATTGCAATTAAGTACTTATATCTTTCGTATTTGGACACATTATTCACGATTGCATCCAGGAGACTCCATCGGTCCACGTCACGCAGTATGTGAGTAAACCATGCTCGCTTGCAACGGTATCTGTAGGTTCAGTTTATCTTCAAACGTCTCAATGCACTCCAGCACGAGGTGTTCCAGCGTCGCCTCCTTACCACAATCGCAAATTCCTGTATCCGTCGGTTGTCTAGCAAAGATAGTGGCCTTATATGGACCATGCCCAGTAATAAAATGTACTAAACCTGGAGAGGGCTGCAGGTACTCCATTTCCAACCATTCAGCAACGCTTGGAAATATCTTATGTCGTTCTTCTACCTGTTTGGCTCCGCTCCCACTCGTCTTGCCACTCCTCTTCCAGATATTTCCTGACCTGAAGTCCCGTTGCTATCCCTGCTCTCGTAAAATTAGCCATTTTCTCCATATTCCCCTTCCTTATCCAATACAATGCCACTCTCCTCCACACCTCTAAGTCCAAGGTGCAGATACCCAGGGCTACACACAAAGCGTCTGTGGCAACAGTCTTGTACGCTCCAGATAGCCTCAAAAGTACACCTCTATGAAGTGCTTCTGATTTTCCTTCTGATTCTTACCTGTCTGAGCCGATGAGCCCACGCGCCAGCTCCATAACCCACAATGGGGACCAACATAGCTTGGTGATACAATCTGATCAGCCTCATAGACAGTTTAAATCTGCCCTGTCCTATGTTGATTATCTTATTCATAGTTCTCAAAGCTTTTCCACATGCGTTCTCCACCTATGTAATGAAGTTGCGGTTCTCAATCAGCACCACGCCCAGGTATCTGGTGTCCTTGCTTCGTTTTATCATCTGTCCGTATCTTAACCCTCGGGCTTCTCTTGAGTACCCCCCCTGAATAGCACGTAAGTTGTTTTTGCAGGAGCTAACCTCAGTTTTACCTTTTTACATCAAGAGTTCAGCCCAGTGAGAAATGCCTCACTCTTGGCTTCTAATTCTCTTCTAGATGTTGCTTAAACTATTATGAGTATATCGTCCGCAAAGGCAACCACCCCCGCCGTTCCAGGGAGGGACTCTATCTCCACTAAACCAGATTCGAGTTCTACGTCCCAAAAGATCGGCCCAGAGACCGACCGCTGGGGACATCCTTTCGTAAATTTTTTGCTGTCTTTCCTGGACATCTCCGGTTCGCGTATCTTACCTTACAGTAATCCATAAGACTCCTATAGAGGTTCGCCGGACATATAATTTCTCTCAACCTCCCGAATATTTCCGGCCACCACAAGTTGTCAAACGCCCCCGAAATGTCCATGAACATCCCCATTACGTATTTATCTCTAGCCCTATCTTTAAGACTCATGGCCTCGCAGATAGCGTCCTCCGTAGACCTGCCACTCCTGAAACCGTACTGCTGTTGATGCATCCCCACAGCCTCTCTATGTTTTTGCAATCTTATGCACAGGATCTTTTTTTGCTATTTCCCACATACATTTAAGAGACATATCGGTCTACGATTTCAGGAGTTGAGGATCCTTATCCTCTCCCTTACTCAAGATAACTACCTCACTTTGCTTCCATATAATTGGTACGCGGCCCTAAGCCACGCACTCATTCATCAATCTAACTAAGAAGGGGGCTACCTGCTCGCTGATCTGTTGAAGGACCTCCACCCTGATCCCATCTGGTCCAGGTGCCTTCTTTTTCATTTCACCCACAAGTCTTATTACTGCATCCTCAGTTACTGGATCTTTCCCCTCATAATTGTCGTAACTACTCGTCATGTCCTGCCTAGCTATCACTTGTCCTTCGTCGTCTTCTTCATCTTCGTCTGGAATTAGAGTGTCTATCAGCAGCCTCGCTGATTCTTCCCAGTTTGATGTAAATCCTTCCCCCGGCTTCCTTAGTGTCGAGATAATTGTTGGGGGACATACCTTTCCTGTAGCTATCTGGAACGGTATTCCCCATGCGTTACTTCTCAATTCCTCCTGCACATATCGTTCCCAGCTATCTTTCTTTACCATCACCAGGGTGGATTCAAAATCTTCTTTTTTCCGTCCATACCCATTGAGGAGCAGTCCACGACTTGTAGGATCTATAGACCTCTGATATCTCCTTCGTGCTCCCCTCATCTCCTTTTGGAGTCTACCAAGTCGTTCGTTCCATGGTCGATTGTTTATATTCAATGTATCCTTCACCATTGGCATGGATGCCCTCATAGCTCTCTGAACTGACCTGGTAAACTCCTTGGTGGCGATATTAATATTACCTCCTTCATCCACCTCAGGTGGCAGCACCAGCAGCCCCTTTGGCCTGTCCTAGTTTGCCTTCCTTATGTTGTATCTTATCCTTTTCTCCATGTATATCTGATCTTGCCTTCTACCTTCTATTTCTGTTTCAAAGGTGAACAGATTATGGTCACTGATCGTCACTCCGTCTAGCACTTTCCAGTTAGCAACCATTTCCCCAGCTTCTTGATTTTTAAATGTCACGTCTATGTTGGAACTCGCCCTAGCTCTCCCTTGGTATGTTGGTGGATTCTCTAGTAGGTTCACCACTATAAGTTTTCTCGCCGCAATTATGTCTTCCAATTTCTCTCCCCTCTTATAGGCACGATGTCCTCCTTTTCTTCCATTCACTCTCCTCCACACATCGCTGAACCACGGGGGTGACCTAGAATTCGTATCTGCTAAGTAAATAACAGAAGTCCCTCCATATACAGTATCTACTGCCTCAATCATTCCTTAATATGGTTCTATATCTTCTCTATACTGGAAATACATATTGACAAGAATGACTGTGCCTATTCTCGATCTTACCTCAACACAAGTGACGCTCTCGTTGCATAATTGATCAACCCTTTTAACGTTAGATGCTTATTGAAGACCACTACTGCACTCATGGGTGACTTCCCAGATACCACTATTCTCGCATTCACCGGTATCTGTGGTATCTTCCTACCTCGGGTACTATACGGTTCCTGCAGACAGACTATGTCTAGCTGCAGGTCCTCCGCCACCTTCCTGATCTCATCCATTACCGTCGCACTCCACATAGTATTCAACTGCCCAATCTTTAATTTTTCAACTATATACATTATGGGCTATGCGTAAAAACATAACATTAGGGCCAAGCTTCCTTCGAGTCAAATGCTATGCGGCCGTTTACTTTTACAAAATGCCGGTAAAGCTCCTCTACATCGAACTTTTCATCCCTTCTTTCAAATACCTAGTGAATTTTTTCCAGTAGTTATCCCGCCTCCATAGGTAGGTTCATGGCCTTAATTTGTATTCTGTCCAAGGCCTCGGGGGTGGCGAAAGCAACAGAATTACCTTTCTCATGGTCAGTTCTTATTAAGTGTCTCATGGCCAGGTGGAGGGTTTGCTACTCTTTCAGCCTTGACAGGTGTAGAGTCTCCTCAAAGTTATTGTATATCTGACCAGGATCGACCACATCCTCCAACTTATTCCCTTTTACTTCCTCCACTGCCTTCTCCTCATCCCCGTTCGATGTCTTCTCTCTCTCATTGGACGCTTCCCGTTGCTTCAACTTGTGCCGCTTTTTACCTGTTTCTTCCTTTTGTTCCTCCTCAGCTTCGACAACTCTCCCATGTATTATAACCAGTCCTTTTTTCCAAAACTTCCACCTCTCGATGTTCCAAAGCTTTCGCTTATACTCTTCCACAGTTGAAGTTGAAGTTACTTCCTCTATCTCTACCTCTACCTTTTCCATTACCTGTTGTTCCGGTTGGGTGCTTATCTTCGCCTCAGATTTGCCTTCTCTATACCTTTCTGCTCTCCTCATATTCCTCCTTCTTATTGAGGGGGAATTCTTATTTTTTATTATCAGACTTATCTTTGCTTCCTCTATTGTGTCTGTCCACGTCCATCTCATTTAATCTGTCCAGTATTTTCTGTAGCACCGTCATTAGAGCTCTTATGTCGTTACTCGTCATAGTCTGTACTTTGTATCTGTCTATCTAAAAGCAGTTAATATGTGGAACACTCTCTGGTGTTAGGATGCTTACACTTATCTTTTCCTCTATTACCACATGGTATACACGTCTGAGTTTTTGCCTTACATTCCTTGAGTTCATGTCCCACCTTCCCACATTGACCACATATCGACTCCTTTTCAGGGCAGAACTTCACCCTGTGCCCTAAATCCCTGCACCTGTTGCATATCGTAATGACTAAGTAGTCCTTCACCGAGACACTACTGAAAGGTAAGAAGACGGCCCCCAACCAGTAAGTTCCGGACCCTTGCGGACACCTCCACCACATGGTTGGTGACCCGTCTCTCTCTCAATCTTGTTTTGAACCTATGTTCAAATCCCTCTAAAAACTCCTTCTGGGTGATTCTGCCCTCTAGGTTTTGTTTATACACTTTCTCTCCCAGTTCCTCCATTGTCATGTTCAATGGTACGTCAAATATTTTATTAATCATTTGCGCGCGCTTATCTTTAATCTAATGGATGGATCTCATCTCAACCACTTTAATATTGTCTAAAAAAAGATATATATTTATGACGTTATATACATCATACATATATTATTGGTTGGATGTCTGTGTACATATATGTGTGAGTTTATGAATATAATAATGTTTTATTATTATGTATTGTGTATAAGCCTACCTATAAATAATATAATATATAACATATGTATTATACATATATGTATTTAATATAAGTTATATTATCTATATGCTTATATAAAATATATATTATACATAATGTGTTTATTTAATATGTATGTTTTACATATACATGCATATTATATAAACACACTTATATTATAAATGTATTATATATACTTATGTAAAATATATATGTATTTTATATAAGATATAATATAAGTGTTTTTATATAAAATGATATATATTATAAAAGTGTGTGGGTGTATATATGATATATTTATTACATATATTATATAAATATATATAATTTCACTGTACATATAGGAGACTTCCCTAATATTATTGGTTTGAATCACAACTCAATCTATAGGCTAGTTTAGTGGGACTTGGAGGTAGCAAATTTATGAAGAAACTAACACAATCATATTTTAAAACAATATTTTTGCAACGTTTATTTTTAAGAAAGTACCAAATAAAATACACCAACGTATTCGTAATAATCCAAGCTCTCTTGTGAAAAAAAAAAGCACTTTATGTCGACATTTTGTAGAGATCTTCTTATAAAACTACTTTTGTCTAATATACCTACATGTACTGGGTAGGTAAGTCAATCTGGTCGCCTAGCAGATGAAGCTTGATGGCTGTCCTCTTAGGCCTATTCTACACTATCGGTTAAAACGCTAGCAACTGTGCCTCTGAATGAAACCCTTGTTATCAAGCTAGAAAATAAGTTTTAGTCTAGACCAGCGTTTTGACCATTAACTCTGGTGGCGTTAAAACCGTCTAGCGGTAGAAGCGCAAATCAAACTACACCAGGCGTTAACAGGAAGTTGTGCCTCAATGTCACAACAAGTCTTCCAGCAGGAATAATAAACACTCTTCCTCAAGATGGTATCACGTTTTGCAATATTTTCATTCTCTAAACCAAGTAGTTTATCAGATGAAACCACATATATTCTATAGTAAAAAAATCTTCTCTGGGTACATTCTGTGATTCATAAACATAATATGAAACTGTCCTGTTGAGAGACGGTTCGATAATTTGCGGTGAGTCCATCAATGTCTCTTTCGACGAGTTTTTTTTTTTTTTTCGAGTTTCCTCCAACAAAATAATACCGCAATCCAGCCGGCCTGTACAATGTCCATTTTAAAACCATTCTGCACAAGTGGAAGCAACAAACGCGGCATTTAAACCTCTAGTGTAGAATCAGTAGCGTTTTATGGAAGCTGTTTAACATTTGCGTTTTGACAGTCATGTGTAGATTCGAGAGTTTGGGGGCGTAAAGCTACTATCACACGACATTTGCTTGTACAATAAATCAAGTGTACTAGCTAGCGCCTAGATATCTGTATACTAGCTAGTACAATAGAAACGAGACTAGAGTATTCACACGATGCTAGTTTGGTACTAGGTTCTAGTGAAAATATTTATGGAACGTCAGAGATTAATTTTGGGTGCAGCAGCTGCATTAATTATCAATAATGATATTGAAAATTATGAGAGGGAGCGTAGGAAAAGAATATAGACACGGGACTGGCTGGAAGGACGAAATAATGGTCGCGGGATGCTAAAAATTATACAGAGACGGTGGTTAGGTAAAAAATACACATTCGGGGTGACACAAAAGTTTAGTATCTCCCTAAATTTGTATTCATTTATTTACGATATGGTCAGAGGCCCCTAAGCGTCCAAGTACAGTATCCTTGATACACAATTATTCTTTTTTAGGCCTACGCACACTTTATATTCTAAAAAAAACCATCCAAGATTGGCATGCTATCAAGTTTATTTAGATTAAAATTGGGTCTGGAACACAGTTTGTCGTTTTTAGATGACGTGTTTTTAATTAAATATATATATTAAATATATTGTGGCAATTTGGTATTATATAAACAATGATGTTTAGAATAATTTTCTGCCAACAACTAAATCACATCTGATAACAATGTTGGCGCCATTTATACAATTTTTCTACATAACAGTCTCAACTCTCAACGTGCATTGATTGGTCGAATTACACAGACTAGTTGCGGAATTAGTACGAGAATAGAGCCTGTTCTATCCTCACAACTAGTATGGTAGCCAGTACCAAGAGGCAGAACCAGTATACTTTTTCTTATTCACACGACGCTAGATGATGACGTGCTAGCTAACACACTGGGTTTCAAGTACGAGCTAGTGTCATGTGATACGGGTATGAGCTAGTGGCAACACCACCGCGTTTTAACCGCTAGTGTAGAATCGGCCTTACTATACAGAGCTCTAGGTCTGGACAGCGCGCAAGCGTGGGAGCTAGGGGAAGAAAATAGTTAAGTTCTCCTGACTGTCCCCCTACCGCGCATCTACAGACAAACATTTCAGTGCGCATGCGTATGTATAATATCGCTTCATGAGTGGACGTTGATGACGGCATCATGAATTACATCATTTCTTCTCTACCCCTACCAACTTTCTCCAGCCGAGAAGGACTGTTTAAAAGCCAGTGAATATTTTTGTAATTTACTCTTTGATATCCAGTGAGTTGTAGGGACCTACTCGTGTTCTATGTAAGTTAAAAATCATTTTAGGCCTGTTTATTTTTTTACTTTTTTTTATCAAAATTACCCGCCTCGGTGGCATAGTTGGCTAACGCGCTAGTCGTGTTGAGCTCGACCACCGAGGACGGGAAGATCGAGGTTCGAATCTCGGTCGGGTGAACTAGTATGGTAGCCAGTACCAAGAGGCAGAACCAGTATACTTTTTCTTATTCACACGACGCTAGATGATGACGTGCTAGCTAACACACTGGGTTTCAAGTACGAGCTAGTGTCATGTGATACGGGTATGAGCTAGTGGCAACACCACCGCGTTTTAACCGCTAGTGTAGAATCGGCCTTACTATACAGAGCTCTAGGTCTGGACAGCGCGCAAGCGTGGGAGCTAGGGGAAGAAAATAGTTAAGTTCTCCTGACTGTCCCCCTACCGCGCATCTACAGACAAACATTTCAGTGCGCATGCGTATGTATAATATCGCTTCATGAGTGGACGTTGATGACGGCATCATGAATTACATCATTTCTTCTCTACCCCTACCAACTTTCTCCAGCCGAGAAGGACTGTTTAAAAGCCAGTGAATATTTTTGTAATTTACTCTTTGATATCCAGTGAGTTGTAGGGACCTACTCGTGTTCTATGTAAGTTAAAAATCATTTTAGGCCTGTTTATTTTTTTACTTTTTTTTATCAAAATTACCCGCCTCGGTGGCATAGTTGGCTAACGCGCTAGTCGTGTTGAGCTCGACCACCGAGGACGGGAAGATCGAGGTTCGAATCTCGGTCGGGTGAACTGGGGGTGGTTTTTCCTAAATTGTTTTCCACTCTTCCTCCACACAAATGCGGGTTCACTTCCTCTAAATTCAACCCTCCCAATTCTTAATCCATTGGCGTAATTAGTACTTAAGCGTATAACCCGAACAGGTAGTAAGACGCAGTGCTAAATATTATTATTATTATTATTATATTTATCAAAATTACGATTTTGGGTATAACTATTTAAGATTTTGCGAGAGAAAGTACTTTTTACGTTTTGGCTTAGTTTTATTTTATTTTTTTACTAATTTACATTTTGGTCTGATTTGTATGCTAAATTTATGTCTGGGGTTAGTGAGGTATTGGACTTCTCATCTATGTGTATACTTCACATGTAGGTAGCTCGCGTTTGATGTATTCTTTGTTTTTTCTAAAATCTATTTAATATACCAGTCTGAAGAGTAAGTCTGTAAAACATGTAACTTTAAGATTAGCTTAAATTAGGTATATCTTTGTTACATAATGTCTAGGACGAAGATGTATAGTTGTCATGGTAGGAGTATTAAACTTTTTTATGTGCGTAGCTTAAATAAATATGTCTGGTATTGCGACTAGCCCGCTTCTCAGACAATTGATAGTAGTAATATTAATTAATAAAATAAAAATAATTTAGATGGGATAAATGTATGTATAGTTAAGCGCTGAGCTCTCATTTTTAATGATGTATATTTACTTATATTCTACTTTAGTATTGTAAAAGGTAAAGCTATCTATTGTTAGAATTAGACCATAATATGTCACGTATTAGCCATTGTATTTACGCTACTAATTTTCCACATTTGAAAACTTGTTGTTTCAGAATAAAAAAGGCTTGTATAGCCTATTGCCAGTGTTTATATGACCTTTTTTTTAAACACTTGTATATTATGATCCATTACCCTCTATCTGCTGAGGTTCATTTTCCTACTCTCCGCTATGTTTAGTATATTTTTGGGAGCGCCAACATGGGCTGGCTATATAGAGTGATATTCAAATTACGAATCCCTGTAGAATAGAATTATTTCCATTAGTTCTGCCGTTTGCATGACTTTGTACATTGGTTGGTTGCTGGCGCTAGCTAGAGTCAACCAACCGAGTTGTCAGTACACCTTGACCCCTAACCTTTAAAATGAGAGTTCATTTGTCAAATTTTGTTCAACCATTTCCTCGTAATTTCTACTACCGGAAATGTATAAATATCTATATATATTTATATATTAAATAGATGTATATTGTGTATATACTGTTATATATAGGCCTATACATATATATATATATATATATATATATATACACACGCACAAACACACCAAGAGAGACAATTTAGCCAACTGCGCAAGAAGATATTTCTTTTGGGATAGGAAGGAGACAAATAGTTGTTGACCAATTAGATTATCAATAATATCCCTCCACGTAAATGTAAGGACACTTCTTCTTAATTCAACCTTCCTCATCCCTTACACATTAGAGTGATTAGTACAAACGCGTACAATTGGAGCGGGCAGTGCTTAAAACAAATAAAACATAATACATACATTATTTTAATGATTTAACCGTCTATTCAGGTAGGCTTATACTATCGGGCTCTCTTAAGCTATTGTGGTTGAAATAATGCACTGACAAAGAAATACTGCAATAAAGAATAAAGGAGATAGTAAAAAAGAGACAGCCAAAAAGCAAGTGCGACAGTAAAACCTTACAACTCTCACCCCTATCATAGCTTTGGAGCCTGCCTTCCATCCAAACTTCTAAAACCGGTTTCAATATTATGTTTGTGTTTAGATGCTCTGACATCAAAAGAGTTGGGGGAGCTGAAATTGTATCTCCTCGGAAGTCTTTCATCCGACACTTTATATACAAACATCACAAATTAAAATCCTGAATTGTATCACCTTTAATAATTGGAATTATATCTATAAAATCCTGAACTGTATTTCCTCGGAAGAGTCTAAGAATAATCCTGAAATATATATCCAAATGTTTTAATTCTTATGTTTAATCTTAAGAATTAGAGAGGAAACGTCAAAAATGTACTGTAATTATTTGTCATAAGACTGCTAGAAGGCAGCAGAAGCAACCAACTTTGATTTATTATTAGTACAGCATATGACTAACATAGGGAAGCATTGGAAATGAAACAATTTATTTTATTTATTTGACTATTAATGATAATTAAAACAAATAAGCAATTTTCTGTTAATGATGCACAAACAATTTTCAACCCCTTAAAAATAGTAATGGAAATGTTTAATTTGTGTTGGCAATCTGTGCTGCTTGTGCGTTTTGATAGTGAACCCGTAATGGCCGATCGAATTTTATTTGTATGTACGCTACATTGCTTTGCACCGAACTCTTCCTTCACCTCTAACAAGATGTGTATTAATCACAACTTGTGAATGTGTGGAATGCCAGGCCTCTACGTTAAACTGTAGGTCCTCCATTTAGTCTCACAATTACCCTACCATTGCACATTAACGTAAGTGCGTATAACCCGAACGGGTAGTAAGACGCGGTGCTAA
>CABFWB010002754.1:8559-27245 GCA_902151455.1 Timema bartmani | reverse complement strand
GGGGGGGGGGGCTGGGACTATTTTAACCTCCCCAATATTTCTCAAGTAAATTCAAAAGCAATGTATAAAACATACATCTGTTACCATCAGTTTGGTAATTTCAAGTAATAAAGACATATATTTACAATTAATTTAATAGAAAATTGAAATGCCATAATTTTGCAGATTATTTTTCTCACACGAGAAAAAACTCTTTCACAAAAATATAATAACTAGCACTAGGCCTCTTTATGAATGCTTTAAATATAAACAATACCAGAATAGTAAATGCAAAGGGTAATACTTATTGACCTTTTCGTCACAGATCAGAACAAATGGAAAAAATGACCAGTTGAATTGTAAGTTTCATTTTAACACGAGGTGGATTTTCAACCATAGTTCAAATTTTATTTTTGACATATATTTATCAACCCTAAAAATTTAAAACGCTGGACATCAATAAAATGAATACGCTTTCTTGTTTTTGTTAGAATAAAATATTTTATTAGTTGTAAACCTACGTTAATTAATATTGGCGTGATAATGATAATATATTTGATTGTATATGCATGGTTCGTAAGAGAAATACTATATATTTAATCATCCCTAGTTTAAAAGTCCACTAAGTTTACTTTCACAATATTAGAATTTACAGGGTTGTCACGTAAATTTAGTTTATTCTGAAAAGCTTACCTTGCATGGTTCAACTATGGCGTAGCTTATACGATATAAATATAGCATGGATGTAGCGAGGGTAGGGCTATGGGGTTCAAAGACCTCACATTTACCCGAAAATTTCTGAAGTTTATAATGTTGATCACAAAAGAATGATTGTGAAACTATTTATCTTAATTTAATTCTGCAAACCTATCTTCAGAGATCGTAGTTTATCATCTAAAAGCATCCACTTTTCAAAAATGTGTCAGGCGGGGAGGGGACCACTTCAAATAGCTTCTAGAGGCATCTAATTTTGATGGTAAAATAAAAGGAGAGGAGTCCTCTAAATAGCTTTTCATGCGATCAAATTTTCTGAAATAGGACTACAAATAGCCTCTAGGATTATACAAATTTTAAAAATCGGGGGAGATCTAGTCTAAATTTCTTTTAAATCAATATGATTTTCAAAATCTCTCCCCTTTTGAGGACGTTCTAGGGCATCCAATTTTCAAACATTAATTGGAAGGAAGAAAAACTCATAAAACAAATTCCTTTAGGGCATACATTTTTAAACATTAACTGGGAGGAAGAAAAACTCACAAATATTTTTTTAGGACATCCAATTTTCAAACATTAACTGAGAAGAAGAAAAACTCACAAACAATTTTTTAGGCCATCCGATTTTCAAACATTAACTGGGCGGGAGAAAACTTCCTAAAATAAATAAATCTTGATATTTCCCCTTTCCCCCATCATACAAATAGGTTTCCACTACTACTTTTTAAAATAATTTTCTTATTTCCCAGAAGTCTTAACATAATGTCATAGATTTACAATTTGGAACTCCCCCTACGCCCATGAGACCAAGACCTTTCAGGTTAGAGGGAGTGTACATGGAAAACAAAAAAAAACACGTAAAATTGAATTAATTGGGTGTGACATCAAAAGTCAAGGAGAAGTCAGATAAATTATAAAATGTCATTGAAGTTTTTAATCTTTTTTTAGCAATGATTTAGAGTATTAACAATCCTAAACTCTTAGTTTTATCCCCAATTAATGTGATTTATTGATGTTCTTTGTGCCAAAAATTTAATAGAAGGCAATGAAAGTTATGAGATTATCTATGTTGGCCTATAACTTTTATTATAAAATACTGGGAAAGTAAATATTTTTTGTTCTGAAAAACCTAGGGAAGTAAAAGAATTTTAAAGTGTAGGTCTTGTCAGAGATGTTTGAAAGTATGTAAGATAAATAAATTTTATCAGCAGAAATCAGCTCGTTTTAAAATTTTATTCATCCACTACCCTGGATGATATATTTAAAAATGAAAGGACACGAGGATGTAGGACCAATGTTTAATCATTAGCCTAAAGTTACATTATAGTATGTATGGTATCTGTTGAGAGGCTTAGAATAAATTCAAAATGCGATTACAACAAAAGCCTTGTAATGGGTGGTTTTGCGTACCACTAATAACTGATTTGCAATGAGAACCATCAAGAATTGTGTTTTTACTTAAAACTTTCAAACGAACATTCTGTCTGTATTTGAGAGGTGTATCCTCAATTAAATATTATAGGAAGACATTTTGACATGTATAGATTTTTCTCTCAGATGTTTTATTCCCTCCACTTACAGTATTCTTATTGTAAATTGTGGATAGCCCTGGCCCCTGGCACTCAGTAAGACCCGTAGCACCAACATAAATGTAATAAATATTTATTTGGTTGTGTGCACTTAAGTCTAACTACAATTTAAAAACACTCAACATATCTTCTAGAAG
Organism: Timema bartmani; assembly: GCA_902151455.1. NCBI lineage: Eukaryota > Metazoa > Arthropoda > Insecta > Phasmatodea > Timematidae > Timema > Timema bartmani. Next base: position 24,826 of record CABFWB010002754.1, on the reverse strand, counting down.
CATCATATTTTTTTTTAAATTGCACTAAATAACCACTATAAAAAGCTTAGAGAGGCATTAAATTTACAAAAATTTGTTAGAGGAAGATCACTTTAAATAGCATTAACAGGTAATAAATTTTCAAAAGATTTCAAGGTGAGGAACACTTTAAGTAGCTTTTAGAAAATTCCAAATTTAAAAACATCTTCTGGGTGAGAACCACTCCAAATAACTTCTAGAAGAGTATAATTTTCGTAAATTTTTCTAAATTTTGATCACTCTAAATAGCTTCTAAGGGCATCCAAGTTTCGGAATTTTTTTGGAAGAGGGCTTCCGATTACCCTTTTGGCCAAATATCATTACATATAAAATAAAAATATAAACGGGGCCTGCCCATCATTTTTAATTGTCGACCGAAAAAAATTATCACGTTCTTCTCCACACAAGTATATTGTTACTATATAATAATGACAAAGAAAAACATACAAAAAAGTACAATCTGTGAATAATAAACCTCCTTCTAATAGCTTCAAAAGTCATCCAGTGTGTAAAATTTAACCCAGTCAGGACCTCCGGACACCCTCTCAGTTGAGCCCACCACTTTAAAATATCTTCTGCAGCCCCTGCTATCTTGGAAAGAAATAAAACCATAAGAATTCCATGAATAAAAGCTAAATGGAAAGGCATTATTATGAAGCTTCTTAGGGTCAGCAAAGCACTTCAAGATTATCAATTAAATCTCTTGCCCATTATGGAAAATTTTAGAGGACAGCGTTCTAATGATACTTTTTTCAATGAGGCTCACAGAAAAACTTTATAATTATGTGACGAAACTAAATTTTAAGTCCAAGTAGTTAAATAAAGACCAGTAGCTTGATATCTAGACGAAACCAAGGAAAACAAATATTTTGCAGAAAAAATTAAAGTGAAATTATAGTATGTGTCATTTCCTTATTTCAAGGTAATGAGCAATGATTTGATAAAAAAAATTTTAACAGCTAAGAATTTTTAATTTGACATTGACATAGTTAATATTTCAGTTTATCATGCTTTTTCGGCATTTATCAAAGGAATTAAAGGGCTAAATAAGGTATGTAAAACAAATACGTGTTTTGTGGTACACTATCTGGACTAGTTTCAGATAATTGGTGTGGAAAATATATTATAATATAAGTTGTGAGATAGTGTCAGATGGCAGCCATTTTGATGACGTCATCACAGGCCGCCGCAAGGGCTTCTGGGAGTGTCTCCCGGTTGATTTCGGTTCTTGAACACATAAAGAAGAACTGTACCAAATTTGGTGCTGGTATCCGGAAGTGAAATATTTTGCCACTAACAGGGCCCACTAGTTTTGTCTATGTTAATGGTAAGAATGAAAATTATTTACTAAATTTATAAATTTTCATAAGTGTACTGTAAAAAATATATATAGTGAAGTTTTCAACAGAATAAACTACTTGTGTTTAAATAAAGCATGCCAAAAGGATTGGTATGAAAGTTGGTTCTATTAATGTGAAGTGAATAAATCTTGTCAAAGCAACGTGAATCAATAGATTGAACGAATATATAGACAGTCACGTTTTAATAAAACTTGTAGTGCATTAATAACAATTCTTTTTAGCTTTAACATGTTTAAGTATTTTTATCCACTTGTATTTAACCGAATATATATTTTTTATCATTTATAGGTGCAAGACTCTCGTTTTTAATTAACCGTGTCTATTGGAAATCCTATTCATTAGTATTGTTTTGTATGACTTTTGCTTTTAATTAAGCGTGTCTTATGGTAATCCTTCTCATTTAATAATGTCCTAAAACAGCTAATATCGTTAATTTATATTTGTGCTAGATTTAAGACTAATGCCACTAGGTTAGGTGTTTTTAAAATAAAAACAAATTTATTCCATCTGACTTTTTTTTTTCACTTTATGTGAATCCCTATCTTCAATCCTCTCAGCCTTCCTCCAGACAATTTAAACCTGTTTAGAATAGAGATGGGTACCGTTGAAGTAGAACTCTGATTGAGGAATCGTGAGCTCGTTCAATGTTGTAAATGCATGATAACATACGATTATTGTATCATGGATGTCCGTACTGAATATCGCATGGATGATATTGTCGTTTGGAAAGTATACATAAGGATGAGAAGGTGTATCAATTTTGCATTGACATTTGCTTAGAGAAGGATAAGAGATAACTTCATCCAAAAGTTTGACCGGAGTCTGTCTGGGCGAGCATACTTCGTACCACGTGCGTATGGCGTCATTAGGAGGACGATATGCATTTATAAATCTGTTCCAAGGCATGGGTAGTGTCTTTAATACATTGAGAAGGTGTGGTTGAAAGTATGCATGGTTAAAAGGTGAATCCAGCTGCCTTATCTTCAAGGTTGATCTTTGTGAGTGAATGAAAATTTTCCGTTTTGGACTCAAATGTTGTTAGAGCGTTGGCCAGCCATCCAAAATAAAGAGTTAAGAATAAAAAAAATGTGTATATGGTTAAGTACGAACCCTTTATGCTAGAGAAACGTACCTTAAAAGATTAAACCATGAGATAGCTTTAAAATGTGTCAACTCACACCATTAATAGTTAGGCCTACAGTTAGTGTTACTTAGAACTGTGATGATGAATCTTCTTTTCTACTAAGGTAATATCGCATAGGTTTCACCGTGGTTAAATCAATAATGGTATGACAAATGTTACAGATCAATAATAGTTAAAACTGTTATGTTACCCTCTTCTCCACTAAGGTGACATTTTAAGACTCTCACCTTAGTGAAATTAATCATGGTAATCAATGGTTTTATCAAATGAGCCATGATAATGAATCCACTCTCTCACTAGGCCAATTTCTTATAGGTTTCACCATGATGGTGTTAATAAAGGTATGACGAATGATTACAGTCATTAATGCTTTGATCTTTGATGATGCAATCTCTTCTCCACTAAGATATCTGTACCTCAGAGCTAAAACCACCTAAGTCCAATTTTCATGGTTTTCTATTTTTGGATGACATTAACTTGTCTTTGTCGACTACATCAGTGCCAAACAAGTGTATGTCCATAAAAAAATTTAAACCCCAAATAGATACAGTTTTAATTAACAAAGTCCACCCCCTTTTAAGCATCAAATAAAATTAAGTCCACTTACTTCAAATTGGCTCTAAAATGTTGCTCACCACATCACGCAAGTCCTACTTACTTGGTTTTAGCTCTCAACACAATAATGCAAGTGGCGGTGCAAGTCCAAGATATTCTCCAGGTGTTTCATAAAAAACGGAACTTTTCAGGTAGTAGGGTTTCCCTTCGCTTTGAGCATACCTCCCTCAGTGCTTCTTGATTTAAAATACTGTGGTACTTAAATAATTATACTCTTTTTTAAATATTATTCAATCAAAGCTACACATCCTTTTGTCTTACCAGTCATGGCAGGTGCTCCATCTGCACACACACTGTCTAGTTTTGCCATAACTTCTCTATCTGTTTGCATTCAACGACATTTTTCATTTATTCTAAAATGTCTTCGCCTCTAGTTGAAATCATTTGGCGCAAGTCAAGGAGTTCTTCAATTGAATCAAAATTGTAATTTATGTAACATACAAAAACACTTAATTGCATTGTATCAGTAGTATCATAACTTTCATCCAAAGCCAAGGAAAAATATTTACAGGTGTGTAACAAGGAAGCAACTTGTGAATTATCACTGTCTGCCATCTCAATTATACATTGTCCTCCATCTCATCTATATTTCACACAACACAGTATTTCACGAAAGTGCGATCACATCAACCATTTTCTGAAGCTTGAGATCACTGTTATGTTTTGGAAATATTTGCAAGCTAGAGTTTATTATCTCTTCACCATCAGAATATGGCTTCTTTTTTCGGGCAAGAAGAAGAGAAAGTTCGTAAGAAACTCTTACAAAGGTGCCAATTCTTCACTTTTTTCTTAAATAAATATTTATAAAGTCCGTTCGGAAAGTTTAGCCCACGGGATATTTATTGTTGAAGCACGTATGCATTTGCTTGAAATGCCGCTGTAAATTAATTTTTTTGGAACAGAAAAACAAGCCTCACATATCAAACAAACTGGTTTCGCTGTGTTTTGTTTTGTGAATAAAAATTGTTCTTCCCATGCTGTGTTGAAATCACTTGAAGCGATATCTTCCTCTTACTTTCATTTTGAAGTAAAAGGCTCGCTAAGAGACAGCCGAAAACGAGATAGCAACGTGACTATCTAGGGTGACTCATGGGTACAATTTGACCTTTGACCTTTGACCACTGTTTGTAAAGTGTATTGTGATTATTACGAAATGGTGTGACGTCATCACAGCGTTGTGATTGGCTGAAATCCCTGGTCTGTGGTTGGCTGTTGGCTTCCCCCTCCCCTCTGAAGCCCAAACTTCTTTTGACGGCCGTTTAGCGTAGGGTGAGAACGGCCGGCAACGGTCCGCTGTCTCAAGACCATTTCACTTCCTCTCACTTCATCATACACCTCTTCGTGAGCTCCGTGTTTCAAATCCCTCGGGGGTGGAACGCATTTGGAAGGGAAACTTTTGTCGCAATCGGCATGGAGGATTGACCCTTGAGCGAGAGTCGTTAACCCTAAACTTGTAATCAGGGTTCTTACAGATATATGAAACATAAATTTAAAGACTTTTCAAGGACTTTTTAAGGACTTTTTAAGGACCAAAACTGTTATTTCTCGTACTGCCAAAAGCTAAACATGTCAATAAAAAAATTATAAACTGTACCAAATTTTAAATAGATGGAAAACAATAACGTTTCACTAAATTTAATGAACAAATAGGATTATAAAATATTAATCTAACTTTTTTGTCACTTACTTTACTCTCCTTAGTTTATTGGTTAGTGCAGTCATTCTAGATTCAGTATTCCACAAGGTGAGTGTGGAATTCATATTTTAACAATGTTTTCTGCTGGCACATGCTTTTCATTTACGTTATTTTATATACAGGAGTCAATGCATGAATGTTTGTAATAACAATAATTAAAATCTCAGTTTTTTATAGGTCCTAGAATCAGTATAACAAGTAACAAACACTTTAAACAAAAAAATATTGGGCCAATGAACATTTTGATGTTTTTATATTCATTTAACCTATCATATAGCTGCTTGTTAATGTCAGCCAGTGCAGCAGTTTTTTCTCTGGCTGTTCTTCTGAAACTGTTAGACTTCGACAAAAATGTTAGATTTCCTGTTGTTTCTGCTTGCTCTGACAGTCTATCAGCAGATTTGGTAAGTGTGTCAACATCAGCTTGAAGCCTTTGTTTTTTTTCTTTGAGTTCGTCTATTTCTTCTGTGAAACTTTTCCTTTTTGAATTCTTTAGTGCAGTTTCTTTCCCTCTTCAATTCGCCTCCAAATAACTTTGCCACTTTTGACGTGCACCAGCAACTGAGATAACCATGTCTTTGGTGATTTCAATATTAGTAACACCACCGACTGATGCAATTTGTTGAAAAATTATTCGCTGTGCAATGAGTGTGCGCTGTTGCATATTTTCCACTTCTATTTGCTTGTTTACAGAAAAACCTCTCTCAACTGCTGCTTGACCATGTGATAGAATAAGTACCATCTTCATCACACACCACAATTTGTCATATTTTGTTCTAGGCTTTGCACGAGCATATAACAGTGACTCCAAACAGTTTGTCTCAGGTTTAAAATTTTGAAATTCAGAAGAAAAGCCAAACTCTGCAATACATTCTTTATATGATGAAATTAATGCATCACATTCAGTTTCCTGAAGTCTTTTTGCCTCCAGTAGTATCTTAAGCACTGACACAAACTTGGTTGCACAGTTAGTATCCACATTCATATCTCGAGGATCCATACAACTAAGGTTTCTCACAATTGAGTACTGTAATGGGCACTTATGCAAGATTTTCTTTACTGTTTCGATAAGAAAATCACGACATTCCATTCGTACTTGAAGAACATTCTTTTCTTTGACAATTTTTTTGTGGAGCAAATTCTTGACTCTGTTTTCTGCAGCGAATCCCAAGTTTACTTTGGTCACTCGCAGCTGGTTTTCTTTTTTCCCAACTTCAACTTTAACCAGTTTGTTACTGGTAGGTGCTTTATTTATTTCATGTTCTTTAATGAATCTCTCCATTAAGTTTATAAGCATTTTCAACATGTCTCTTTCCAGAAATGGAAGCATTGGCGCATCAGTTTGGTACATTGTCAAAAAAGGTTCTAATTGTTTTGCAATTGACAGAAATATTAATAGCTTTATAGGAGTCAATGCATCACTGGTCGCTTCTTTCACAACTGTAAAGGATTTGGTGTTTGGATTGGGAAGTTTCTTGTCAGTAACTAACTGCACATATTTAGTTACATGAGGCCACATTTCAAGAGCACGTGTTACAACATTTGAATTTTCAACCCATCTTATGGCACAAAATATTTTGGGGAAGACACTATCAGTTACTTTCATATAATCTTCTCTTCTCGCTGGTGTGTCCTTAAATAAGTAATAGAGGCTAGATAAAACTCGCTCCACATCCCAGGTTGATGATAATGAACCATGCTTTAAAGCACCATGAATGATATGAAGCCCACAACTGCCGGTATGAATTACTTCCATGTTTGTGTCTCTATTCAATTGATCACACACCAGGTCATAAAATTTCCAATTGACATTTGGACCATCCATGGATAGTTGCAGTAGAGATTGTTTCGGAAGACGAATTTCAGAACTCAACTTATCAAAGAAAGTGAACATATCTTCTGCAGTGGCATGGCCCAGGAAATCTGAATGGATGTAACAAGACTGCACTTTATCTGCTTACCAGTGGCGAATATGGTAATCTAACTGCTTCTCCTGAAGCTTTCTGTTGAGGCTTTCATCGATTAACAAAACATATGAATCTTGTTTCTTAACCTTCTCCATAAGTGCAGACTGAAAATAAGGAGAAATGCCAAAACAACATATATATGCACATTTAGTTTCCCCCAATGAAAAACTTTTTGCAATTCCACTGTCAAAAAACATTTTTTTGAATAATAGTCCGATATCTTCGCATGATTTGTATGAATAGTGACTGCTGCATACTTTCAGGGCCCAAATAATTTCGGCCTTTAGAGTTTCCTGTCCAGTTAAGGAGCTTACTATCTGCTGCCCTTGTGGTACTGGTCCTGAATCAGTAGCCACAGGACTCAAATATTGCTCTGGTTGTGTAGCACCGATAAAATAGTGAATTCCTAAAGGGTTTTTTTTACACGCAAGACTACAATGTTGTTTCCCATTCATGTGACTTGTTAACGCAGACACCCCCATCTTGGCTAATGTCAAATACTGAAGAGCATATGCTACATCTGGCTTTGTTCCTGTCTGGCACTTTTACAAGCCATTTATTAAATTTGGGGTTGTGTAACCACAAATCATTGAAGGTACAGTTCCCCGGCATATTGGCACGTAAATAAAAACAAAACAAAAGGCGATTTCCTGCCTTTACGTAGCACACGGTATTAAAAGTTACCAAAAAAAAATCCATTTAAGAATAATGAAACAACAGTTTATTTATCCATGGCAGATTACTTGCTATCACACTTTAATAAAACTTTCGTGTGGAATATAAACACAGCAGTAACGAAGCAAAATGAACCAGTACTTAAAGATTTCCATAGAAATAAAACGTATTAAGATAAAACAAACCACACAACTACCATCTAAACAGTGTGTAGTAAACACAAACTTTCACGGGATAATGTGTGCATACACCAAAATGGCGCAACCATAGATAATAGAGTTATAAAATGGCAACTCCCTGTAGTATGGCTAGAACAGGAATTTGAGCGCTAAGACGGATGAAAGATGAACTAATAGCTATCGGTGGGCATTTTAGTGCAAAACTGTAACTATAGGTACTTAAAGTGTTAATAGGTAGTCGTAAACCTTCAAAGAATTATTACAAATGATGGTTTTAAAGAAACTTATAAAAATATGGCGAAATATAGCAAATTAGAGAAAACATCGTATTTCATCGAGAGTAGCGCTAATGCGTTTGCCAGAGAAGTTAACACTATTTCTTCTTGCCCCTCTAGAGATCTCAAACCATGGGTTGATGACGTGAAAAGATCATAAATCAAACAAAAGAAGCGCGGAGAGTAAAGTAAACAGCAAACAACAGCTAACGCTTGATCAGAGCATACGCTAGATATTTCATGCCCCAGTGCATCTTAAATCACGGTCTTTACAGCCATTATTCCCAACCATTTCAAAAATAAATACTGAAATCTGGAAATTCCAGGACTTTTCAAGGCCCAGAGTAATTTAAGGACTTTTCCAGGCCTTGAACAGACACACATTAAATTCCAGGTCTTTCAAGAACCGTACGAACCCTGTGTAATAAATGTTGAAAGTGGATAGTAATGACCCTATTGAAGAGTCATTAACCCACCCCACCCATTGAATTAATAGCGTCACACGAACGACCTTTGAAAACCATAGCTTGGATGTGGTTTCTAACGCTCAATCAAGGAAAATTGAAAAATGATACCTGGACACGAGAATCGAACCCGTGTCCAGGTGTCATTTTTCAATTTTGATAATATGATATCTAGATGGAGTAATCTTCATTAAAAGCATAAATAATAGCTTTGGCTATTTGATGCCCATTCAAGGGTCAATTTTTCGCAAAAATAGCCCACAAGGTATACACCCTGTCGTGTTTCAGCGTTCGCCATGTAAGGTAACATGAATTTTAACCTTGATATCTTTGCCCGAATGAGAGACAGAATAATAAAATTTGTGGTTGTAGGAATGTACCATCATTTGCGATGGATTGAATGTGAAGAGATGTCTACCTACCAAGATGTAAATTAAAACATATAGGTAGTTTCAAATAGCCGAAGCTATTATTTATGATTTTAGTGAGGACTACTCCATCTAGATATATTCTGAAAATAACTGTGCAAATAAAATTCATCTTGTTTTGGTCAAGATTGTTGAATGAAATCCAACTTAGAAATAATATGTAATAAAAAAAAAATTACATATCGTGTATAATTAGATGCCACGATATGGCGAGGGGGAATACAGGGGCCAGTGCGAGCCGTCTCTAATGTTTGTTAGAAGGGTCATACTTCCAGGGATTTGAATCGCTACATTGGTCACCGGCAGAGTTTGACGGTGGTGTGTGACCAGGCGAAATATGTACCAGCATTTGCTTGGGTTTGAAAAATGAAATTGTATTTATAAAAGTAATAAGCATTTGTCGACCTATCAACCCTAGTAGGGATTTGAACCCCTCTACCTCATTACGTCACAGGGCGAGATGTGTACCTGTATTTACGCGGTCTGGAAAAAATAAACACGACCACAGAGGGTCTGTCACCAACAGAGTTTGACATTTATTTTACGAAAGCGTGTGACCAGGCAAAATGTGTACCAGAATTTGCTCAGATTTGAAATGTATTTATAAAAGTAATAAATGTGTTTCAACCTATACACCGTAGTAGGGATTTGAACCCTCTCCTACCTCCTTACGTCACAGGGTGAAATGTGTACCCACATTTGCGTGTTTGTAATAAATAAACACGACCGCAGAGGGTCTGTCACTGGCAGATTATGACATCTATTTTACGATTAGCGTGTGACCAGGCGAAATGTGTACCAGCATTTGCTCAGATTTGAAATATTAAATTGTATTTATAAAAGTAGTAAGTGTGTGTCACCTATACACCCTAGTAGGGATTTGAACCCCCTCACACCTCCTTACGTCACAGGGCAAGATGTGTACCCACATTTGCGCAGTTGGAAAACATAAACACGACCACAGAGTCTGTCACCAGCATAGTTTGACATTTATTTTACAATTGCGTGTGACCAGGTGAAATGTGTACCAGCATTTCCTCAAGTTTGAAATGTGAAATTGTATTTATAAACGTAATCAGAGTTTTTCGATCTATCAACCCTAGTAGGGATTTGAACCTCCTCCTACCTCCTTACGTCACAGGGCGAGATGTGAACCCACATTTGCGAGGTTGGAAAAAATATTGACATTTATTTTACGATAGCGTCTGACCAGGCGAAATGTGTACCAGCATTTTCTCGGGTTTGAAATGAGAAATTGTAATTATAAAAGCTGTACATCATAGCAAAAAGAATGGAAGTGCATTTTTACACATTTGGAGATTTTTACATCATTGGAAATGGTTTTCTTTGCTTTATTAACTGACAAAGGATGGAAGTAAAGCTAGTGATAATAAGTGATAAATCCTAGTTGCAAAGGATTGAAGTCACATAAACTTAAATTGCAAAATGGGTGCAGGTCCTTATCCATTATGTTTGCTCTAATGGCTGTTTTATATAATACATACAACATTTGATGGGTGTCACCATACACCTAATTAACATTATGTGATATGTGATTGTTAGTGGCTCAATGATGGTAGTCCTGAGACCAGGGCCTAATAGATGGAAGTCCACAATATAGAATGAACTTTTCTGTGACCTCCATCCAGGAGGCACTGAGTTTTAATGTAGGTTCCATTTATTGCTTTGTCTGTGTTGTTATTAATTTTGTTTTACGTAGTGAAAATTAACCAAAAAATTGCTTAACATTTACATTATTATTATTTATTAATAATGTTTCATGAAAGAACAAAAAGGATTTTTGAATTGGCAAGGTTACCAAGGTTGCCAAGGCTGTGTGTGACTTTAAAAGAGAGCCAGGATGTATGGGTATGAACAGCATTAAACAAATCAAAATTGATCGTCTTATTCAAAAATACAAAGCAGAAAATTTATGCCGTGATGCCGTGTAAATCTTTAGAAAGGTGGTAGAATTATTTAATTGAACCAATTTCAAACATACCTTTCCAAATACAAAATCACAGTGTTCAGGGAACGTTGGGGGAAACAGGTCCTATACGAGGAGCCTAACCCTCCCGAACTAATTTTTAAGGTCTACTTTGATTTGTATTTTCACGATGATTATCAAAACCATTTTGATGTCATAATATCTTTGACAGCCGCATTTAAGTGCTCATACCTTTGCCGCGAGTGCCGTGTACCGTTCAGCACAAATAAAAAGCACAAATTTAAATCCGCGTGGCAAAAGTGCTACGCTAAAGCGGTTTGAAGTGGAGCTCGATCTGTGGTCTGTAAAGACTGAGGGATTGGTTCACAAACCAGACTTGTTCTGATAACCATAAACGTTTCGGTTTTTGCAGAGGTCACATGTCGATCTGTGATGTCAAAAAGGTTTGTAAGGGTTTCGGGAAATTTTTCAGTTTGGAAAGGTCAAATTATTCACACGGGTGTTATGAGACTTTTTGTAGAGTATACGAGACCCATCGTCCGTTTGGTAATTTCTGCTATATGAAGCAGGCCCCATTCAAGCCGTCATTGGAAAAGAGCAATTTCATGTTTGTATTCTATGATTTTGAATGCAGACAAAAAATGCGTCTTCAAGGTGTGGCTAGCACGCACTTGCACGAACCTAACCTCTGTGTCGTGCAGTCGTGCAGGCCACCCTTCATATCGATGTAAATGACTATAATTGCACCGAATGTGGAGTCGATCGGACTCGCATATTCAGGGGTGATGCCACACTGACCCAATTTTTCGGATTTCTAGAGCTAATTAAAACAACAAAATTTAAGGACATCACCCTCCTAGCCCAAAATGCCAAGGGCTATTATGGAAATTTTATTTAAAAATATATGATGGAGGTAAAAAAATTGACTCCAGAGCTCATAATGAATGGTGGGAAAATCATGTACATGCGTTACAGCCCACTCCACTTTATTGACTTGCATGAACTTTCTCCCGATGCCGTAGTCCAAGATGCCCAAAACATTGGGCTTGGACGAATCCTTGGCCAAGGGACATTTTCCCCATTTTTTCAATAAAAAAGAAAACGCGGGGTATAGGGGTCCCTTGCCGCCAAAGGAGGACTACGGCATCGGTGAGATGTCGGTTGAGGGACAGGAGCACTTTGAAAAGTGGTATCACGCACTGGTCAAGGCAAGTTATGTCTATGATTTTTACCGCGAGTTGGAACTGTATTGCGTGAAAGATGTAGAGATCCTACGGAAGGCCTGCCTAAAGTTTAAAGACATGCTAATGGAAAAAGAAAAGGTAGATCCTTTCAGAGAGGCGTGTACAATCGCGGGAGTGGCCATGTCGGTTTACCGCCGATGTCCCCTTAAGGAGAATACCATCGGTATAATCCCTAACGGTGGTTACTGGTGTGCGGATCAACAGTCGCAATTCGCTATACAATGCCGGCTATACGGTCGTAGAGATGTGGAAGTGTATGTTTCATGCGATGAAACGCACAGACAAGTCCTTGAAAAATTTTGTACACGAGGTTTACAGCAAGAAGCCCTTCAGTCCTAGGGACGCATTCTTTGGTGGGCGTAAAAATGGTATCAAACTCTTCTACGAAGCAGACCATTCTTGTGGAGAGAAGATCAAGTACTTGGATGTGAGTTCATTGTATCCTTAAGTTTGCAAGTACAAAAAATATCCCATCGGCCACCCCTAAATTCACTTGGAACCAAATTGTCCGTCTATAGATCAAGTAGAAGGCTTAGCCAAAGTTACCATAACGCCTCCGCGGAATTTATTCACGCTCGTATTGCCTACACGGAAGCACGACAAGTTAATGTTCATCATATGCAGGAAATGCGGGGGGGTGGGGGGGGGGACCAAGGTGCATGTCAGCACAACGACAAGAAAGATCAATGGTTGACAGTAGTCTGGGTGATTGATGAGATCAGTAAAGCCATTGAGAAAGGCTACACCGATGAAACCATACACGAAGTGTGGCAGTAAAATGTATCTTTCTACGATCGTCAGACAGGTTCTGGCGGATTGTTTCACGGGTACATTGATACTTTTTGAAAATTAAACAAGAAGCCAGCGGATGGCCAAAATGGTGTACCTCACAAGATGAAAAGTTAGCTTATATTCAAAATTATGAGGAAAGGGGAAGGGTAAAACTCGATTAAGGTTCTGTTAGTAAAAACCCTGGTCTCCGCTCGCTGGCTAAACTCTTTTTAAATTCAATATGGGGAAAGTTTAGGCAAGGACCATATTTACCATACTTAGCCGCTGTCAACGACTATTAGAGCATCCATAAGTACCTGACGAATCCTTACATCACAGTGGACAGCGTCATTGATGTTAATGATGAGGTTATATTCCTCAATTACAAGGATGCGCGTGACGCGTTGCACCCTGACCCTAACACGAGTGTGACTGCTATGGCTATATTGCACTTATTTATCATCCTTTAGAAATTGGGGGGCCGCGTTTTGTATCATGAGACAGATAGCGTTCTATTAACGGAACGCCCCGGCGATTGGAGTCCACTGACCGGAGACTTTTTAAGTAACCTCACTGACGAACTTCAAGATTACGATCCGGGAAGCTATATTAGCGCCTTTGTATCTGGCGGCCCCAAGAATTAAGCGTACCTAGTTTGTGTTGGTGGCGATCTTGCCAAAACAAAAATGGTGTGCAAGTTTTTCGTGGGATAACCATAAACTATGGCAACCGGAATGACGTTAATTTTAGACGTTGAAAGCGTTGGTCACCGAACATGCTGCGGAAAGATACATACAGATAGAGCACAAATTTGTAAGAAAAGGTCTTGCAACTGTATGTACCATTTCACAGAATAAAGTTTTTTTTTCTTTTATTCTAGACAGTTCCACTGATATACCGTTTTTCAAGGATTTGAGATTTTTTCATACTTTTTCTGCATGTAAACTTGCTTATTTTGTATGCACTATGGATACTTTTTATATTTTATATCCGCTAGTACAATCCTTCATCTACCTGATTATTTCTAATCAAATAGAGTTAGTTGTTTGTATATATATTTATTTTAATTCTTGTCAAATTTGTTTATTTTGTTGTACATACTTTAAATTGAAACCATCTGGCTGTGTGTATATATTCAAATACTCTTTAAACTTGACTTTGTAAACTAACTTAAATATCTACTACCGAGGCCACTATTCCCGCTACAACCTCAAGAAATTAATTATGGGTTCCTCTACACTTAAACATGTATAATATACTTCAAGGTGTAAGATACTTCCTATAACTATCATTTTTTGTAAATAAGTATTCCAAGTATACTTTTTATGGTGTGAGCTATACTCTAAGACTTTTATTTGAGTAAATAAATATTCCAAGAATACTTTTCGTGGTGTGAGCTATATTTGTAAAACTTTTATTTATGTAAATAAATATTCCTAGTATACTTTTCACGGTGTGATCTATATATGTAAAACTTATTCTAAAACTTTTATTTGTGTAAATAAATATTCCGTGTATACTTTTCACGGTGTGAAAAATATTTTAAAACATTTATTTTTGTAAATAAATATTCCAAGTATACTTTTCGTGGTGTGAGCCATATTTGTAAAATTTTTACTTGCGCAAATAGATATTCCACGTATACTTTTCGTAGTGTGAGCTATATTTATAAAAAAACTTTTATTTGTGTAGATAAATATTCCAAGTATACTTTTCATGGTGAGCAATATTTGTGAAAATAAAATTGTAAAACTTTTATTTGTGTAAATAAATATTCCAAGTATACTTTTCGTGGTGTGAGCTATATTTGTAAAACTTTTATTTGTGTAAACAAATATTCCAAGTATACTTTTCATGGTGTGAGCTATATTTGTAAAACTTTTATTTGAATGTTTAAATATTATAAAACTGTTATGTTTGTGTTTTAACGTCTACATCCAAACAACCCCCCTCCTATCCTATAAATACAAGTTTATTTAGCTTAGAAGCTCAGTCTCAAACATTATGTATCAAACAATTGTTTCTAAAATAATTAAATCCTTTTAATTTCTCTTTGGGTAGCAATCAAACGTCACAACAATTAAAATTTATAAATGAAAAAATTAATATGTGTGTGTTTGTGTGTGCGTTTGTGTGTGCGCGTGTGTGACACCTTACCTTAAACCCCCATTAGTTAAAATTATAAACTATCATATCTTACAGCTTGGATGAATATGTTTTGTTAAATCTAAATTAACTACACATGTGTAATAATAATGTTTTCTTACTAGTTATTTTATTGACAAATAGAAAGTGATTAATAAATTTTATTTTAAACATTCATGGCCGGTATGGTTGGTTGAGGAGGTTGGAGTTCGATCACTGCCCTATGAAACTGAGGGAATTTCCCACTCCCCCTCCACACATATGCGGGTATACTTAACCCTCATAAATACTTTCATTATTCCTACCCCATTAGCGTATTTAAATTATTGTATGAGTAGTAATAATTACATTTACTAAATAGGTATGTGCTATCACAAGATTTGTATTGACAGCTTCTAATTTATCCACCGAGTACTTTTGTTCGATGATTAGATCACACATTTTTACGGTCTGCACAGAGTCAATAATATTTACCAGCTGCTATAACTTGTTTATCTTGATCCACTGTACAAACGCTTATAAATAGATGACCAAGCGGGCCCCCCTATATATCAACCCCCTCCCTCCCTTGATCGACGTCACGTGGTATGAGATGAACAGGGTCAATGACCTCCCCGTGATATATTCCTTTCTCGACTTGTCTTATTGAGCCACCAAACTGGCGTCAGTCATCTGGGAAAACCCATTGCCGGGGGGAGACGATTGCGACATCACCCATTCCTGTCTCGATACGTCGAGCCTCCGAACTGGCACCGCAGGTTTTCCCGTGATTATTATTTCCTCAACTTGTCGAAGCGCCAATTCGACGATGGTGAGCGGTCGATTCATGTAAAACAGTGTAGATTTACCGTTACTCGCCAATAGTGCTCACGCACCCACCAAATGCTGATGTACTCTCGGGAATCCACCATTTGAGGGTAGGGTTTTCCTGAACCAAATTCTGGTACACATTTACCTCGTCTAATTATATCAAGTGGTCGACCAGTTTTAACTGATGTTTGATTTCGTCCTCGCAAATGCGCATCTGCGAAAGATATTGAGTTTCGAATCCCTGTGGGCACGCCGCCTAAATGTCAGGCTCATCTAATTCTGGGGGGGATGGTTGAAATCGAATCCCTGCTGGCTAAACCTTTGGTATTTCTCCTTCCAGCTAAAAAATGCTGAAACATTTTCTTAATCATCCCTACCACATTATATTAATTAATTTATATATATATTAATTAAGTTAAATATACGTTTAGCCAGAAAGGGTGCGTGTAACTCGGCTAGTTATGGTTGGAGGGGGGGGGGGTTGGAATTGAATCCATGCTGTTCAAACTGTTGGTAGTTCTCCCTCA
>CABFWB010002753.1:46171-97556 GCA_902151455.1 Timema bartmani | reverse complement strand
ATCAAAATCTCGAGTTCGATTTTTTTGACGATCACCATACTTTCTCTACCTGTAAGATAGAGAGAAAGTAAAAATACTGACCTTGACTAGTTTCCTTCTACCCCGCCTTGACAACGTACAGTCCAATTTTAATAGAAAGAACAGTTAAAAAATACAACCTATTTTTGTGGTCGATGTTGATAGCGTTTTACTATATTTTTAGTATTATTAGATAGGTAGTCTATTAATATCTCTCACCCGCTTTGATGGACACACGATCTAAGGCGCTACTGTCGCAGTAGACTGGACTGCTGATAACAAGATGATCAAGGTTAGAATTTCTATCGGGCCTATTGAGGGTGGATTTTTCTAAAATTGTTTTACATTCTACCTCCATGAAAATGAGGGAACAATTCTGATAGATATAGTCCATAATCCCTAAGACCATTAAAAGTAATTAGTACATTAGCGTATAACCCGATTGGGTAGTAAGACGTGGTGCTAAATTTTTTTTATCCCTAGTAACTTTTATGTCTTCTTATGAAAATTGGACTGTATCTTGACGATCTGAGTTCAAGTCGTAGCCACCAGGTTACTGGAATGAATACATTCCTATTTAGCTTTATACTCCAAAAAAAGAATAATTACTCTGTCCAATTTTTACATGGGAATTAAAAAACTCAATCAACCTCAAAATGTTAGCAAGCTTTCATGTATAATATTTTTTTTCTTAAAAAAAAAAGAACTAATAAGATTTGTGAAACGAAATAATATACATTGTTGCAGAAACACTCGGCCAAAGAGCCTAAATGAAATATACATTGTTACAGGAACATTGAAATAAGAACATCTCTGTCCACCAACGAGCAAAACAATACATTTCAAATAGCAAAGACCTAAATAAAATATTAATATATATTTGCCTATACTACAAATTATTGGTTTTATAAATACATATTATATCTAAAATATTTTTATTTTGAATAGTTCTTGCTACAACTTTACAATGATAAGTTATTTCGTATCCCTAATCATTGCGGAAGATCAAAATTTAATATGTCCGCTTATGTAAAGTACTCTTAAAGTCATTTTCACGAAAAAGTAAGGACTGCTATTATGTTTTTAATGTTAAAGAGTGTCTATGTATAAAATATAATCATAAATTATTATTAGTGTGCATTTCGAGTAAATCAATTATTTCTCTTTTTATCCTTCATTAAACTACCCTTAATCTTAAGGCTAGATATTTAATTCCAAAAATTCCTCGGGGGAACCTTATGATAACCCTAAATACCAAGTTTTAGCCCGATCGGTAAAATTGTTTCAGCTCCAGGCCGATATATAGATATATAAGGGCACAGCACAAAAACACACTTTTTTTTTGTTCCATGGGGTCATGAAATGTCGACATTTATCATAATCGCGAGGTTTTTTTTTTGATGATCACAATACTTCTATCTCCGAGGGGTCAAGAGAAAGTAAAAACATAACTTGAATAAAAAACATAAAATGTGTGTGTTTATATCATTCATCGTCGAAGAAAATATTCTAGAATGACAACGCCTCGTATTTCCCTGTTTTTCAATGTTTCGTAAGAAGATGGTGGTCAAATTGCTAATTAAGTCACTGTGGTTCATTAGCGCGGAAAATTGATCACGTTGCAGGGGGAGGGGGGAAGCGGTGGGGATTCAGGGAAAAAAGGTGAGGGGTGGATATACTTCCCCTCCTTCTCGTTACACCCCCTCCCCCTCCTTCGTAAGCCCTTAGATGATGGAATGAAATTGGTTGAGGTTTCCTTTTCTACGATCCTAAGATTCGAGTGTTCTTTTACAAGAGCTTTTCTTGAAGGATTACTTTTTAGTATTCTGACACTGTAATTATTATCACTACTATATTTTAATTAACAAGTTATCTATTTTCTTTAAAGAATGGTAATCAAGGTTTTACTATCCGTAACGATGGGCAATGGGCACATGGGCTAAATTTAAAGCTTACATAGTCTGGTTTACCTGTTACGGGGGTAGGGGGGTGTCAGCGGGACTCAAAATCTAGGTCAAGTAAACTGAGGATAGCTACTTTCCAAAAATTGCTGTCCACGAGAATTCGGGTATATTTTCTTTTAACTATACCTTCCTAATCACTACTCTCTTAACACAACTAAAACGCTAAAACTCCAGAAGCGTAATAAGACTTGATTCAACTTTTGGTCTATAAAAACAAATCAATCGTCCTGTATGCTTTTTTTATTACAGCAATTTAATTATGACCTCAAAATTGAAGTAAGCGGACAAGTGAAAGATTATGCCTTTCTTTCA
Organism: Timema bartmani; assembly: GCA_902151455.1. Classification (NCBI taxonomy): domain Eukaryota; kingdom Metazoa; phylum Arthropoda; class Insecta; order Phasmatodea; family Timematidae; genus Timema; species Timema bartmani. The sequence goes on along the minus strand of CABFWB010002753.1, from coordinate 95,262 downwards.
GCCAGAGATACAATTTTATACTTGGTTTATTCTTTGTTATCTATTTAGTAAAATAAAGTTTAAATAGTCGTTTTCCCATAGTTTAGAAAAAAAAAAGTTAAATGAAGGAAATGATTTAATGTTTTTTAAAGTCCGGCATCACAATCAAATATGTATACGGCAGGCATATTTGATCCAGTGTCTGGATTGTGTGGATGATCGTCTGGAACTGTCATCTGGTAGATGTGAATAAGATGAGGGTCTGGAGGTTGAAGTCTTCTTACACATATTCCTGAATCGCTTCTCAATTTATTTGATCAATATTCTACCACTCATGGTTGTGCTAGATATTAATAAAATATATAATTAAATCTCCAGTGGTTTAGATTATTAGATTTATAATGTGAAAGCCCATTATAGGCCTATATATAAACACATCAAAATTAACTTATACATATACATATTATGATATCGAGTTGGTAAGTTAATACAGTAAAATTATTAAAAAGAGTCTTTCAATAAAAAAAAAGTAGGGGAGTTATCATAGTAATATTTTCAACGTATAAACCCTTTGACGCTTATTGATTTCTAACTATTTAGATTTTTCGCATTGTAAATGTAGTTCTTATGAATAAGTAATGAATACATACATTATTATTTTTCAGCAAGTAAGGTTACATTGCTAGGATAATCAAGTCGCGTAGATTACGGTGGGCGACGACATGCAGCGCTAACGGGAGAATATAGAACCGTGTTCGGGGTAGTGACTGGGAAACCCAATGGAAAAAGACCATTTAGAAGACCTATACTCCATTCACGGTAGCAATTACTCTCTGAAAGGTATTTTTTCCTACCAATATCCTACTATATAATAGCTTTCTGGTAAGGAAAAAGGCCTTTCAGAAAACAATTCCTACGGTGAACAGACTTTAGACGCGGACGGGAGGATAACATTAGAATGAACCTGAAAGAGAGATTTTGTATTAAGGGGGACTGGATAGAGCTAGCTCAAGATAGGGATAGGATGTAATGAGGTGGACAGGATAGAAGTAGCTCAAGATAGGGATAGGTGGCGTACTTTTTTTAAGTGCGGCAGTGAACTTTCTAGCCCCTAGTGTCATAAAGTAAGTAAGTTTAATACTTATTAGTCTAATATAAATAATTTCAATCAATGGCATAGACAGCCAAACATAGAGTAGCACAAAGGAGAGTTAATTTTAATATAAGTGTGACCTGGTGGTCTAGGGGTAAGGTGTCGAACTTCTGTGCTGGGGGGTCCGGGAATCAATCCTCGGTCCCGGAACAGATTTATCTGATTGCCAAACCCTTTGTCACGTCACCTTTGACAAGACTTGTATTAATCACAACTTGTGAATCTGTGGAATGCTAGGCCTCCACCGTGGTTCGGATCCCACGTTGAACTGTAGGTCCTCCATTTCATCTCACAATCACCCTACCATTACACTTTAGCGTAAGTGCGTATAACCTGCACGGGTAGTAAGACGCGGTGCTAATAATAATTATTCTAAGAGATCCGATGACATTTAGATTGGATCTAGAATCCCATTTGGATGTTGTAAATTTTTTCTTAAATGGTTTTCTATTTTCCCTTTACGCAAACACAGATACACTTTCTACAAATTCAACCTTACTCATTCCCAACTCCTTAGAAAAAAGCGTTAGGCCTTTATTACCTTCTTTTGAGAATTTGCAAGCCAGATGCAACATGTAAAAACTTTAACGAAATTCAATTTATCTTGGGTCTGTAAGGATAACATTATTTTTATAGAATAATTTTGAAATGTACTTTTCATTCGTTGGTGATTTACTTTGTTTACGTTTAAAGGCAAGCTAATGGAAATATTATAAAGTTAAACAAGATAAACTCTGAAGTGAGATCGTCATAACATTGAAATATCTTAATTTACCCAGCGGTGGATTTATCTTTATTAAATATACCATATAATTTCCTTCAAAGTAGAGGGATGTATATTTATACCCGTAGATGCGCCGCTACCTACCGGGGCTCCATCTATTTTTTCCCACCCAAACGTTGTATTGCTATTTTGTTTGTTTTTTAAAAGTTGCAGGTACTTCGCTGTGTGTGTAAGACCCCCTCGGGCTGTTTTATAATGACTCTGTTGTTCTACTGCCTCGTCATGGGCTCACCTTGACTCGCTGAGTGAGATTTCAAAAAAAAAAAAGTTCAAAAGGGGAAATCTTTGTATTCCTCTTTAACAACGTGCCCTTATTTTGAGTGAATTTTCTTTTGGTTTAATTTGTGAAAAATATTATTTGCTAAAACTTTGCAATTTTTTTTGTTTTTTTATTTAAGAGTTTATCGTCCAACCACCCGTCTTGAATTTTCGCGTACTAACACAAAAGGAGATAGGAAGTGTGGATAGAGAGTGGAAAACAATTTATGAGAAAAATATCTTCATACACCCGACCGAGATTCAAAGCTTGACCTCTTCGTCATTGGAAAACTAGACCTGACGATACTGTCACCTTTGAGATCATGTGACCCCCCTTTCCCGCCGGTGTGGTTTTAGAGTTTTGGGAAACTAACGTTAAAACAATCATTGGTGCAGGTGTAAATGACATATTCTTTAATAACGATTGCCCGACACCTTAGCTCAGTCAGTAGCGCGTCTATCTACTGAGCTAAGGATCCCGGGTTCGATTCCTGAAATGACCGAGAAATTTTTCATGGGTGAAATGTGGGTTTTCCCTTTCTTAGTGATGAATTAACGGCCGGGGGCTGAATGCTGTGTCTGTTCTAAATGTAAGTTAGTTTATAAGTCGTATGCTGATATAATCAATCGGTTTAAAAAGTCCACGTTAAATACCTTAAATAAATGAAATTTAATATCAATATATTATTTGGGTGTTAGGGGGTGCTACAATCCGTTCACCCTAAAAGTAGCAGTCCTACCTTGATGTATTACACTATGGCCCCATCTTATAAGCTACACCATAATAAAACCATGCCTGCTACCTTCCAGGGTTAAAAAAGAATCGTACTTGCTACGTGTTATTTGGGGTTTGGTATTTTCTAAACACATAAGGCCTATCCATATACCACGGGCAAAGAAACGGTCGTTTTTGAAATATCCATACGTTTTGGAAAACATATCCAAGCAATGAATGTTTATTAAAAAATTGTTACTGTAGGAATAAAAAGTTTTATAATTTAAATGCAATTTATAATAAGTACTTCGCAAGAGATAAAATTGATGACTTTACTATGATAATAATGAGCTAACAATTTTTTTTTTTTTTACAATTTACTTAAATCTCTATTTTAATATTATAGTTTTATTGAAATTATAAGATTCGGATGTAAAAAAACTTTGATCGGAGTGAATACCGGGTTACAAGAAAATATTTTCGCGCGCCACAGTTTAGCCAACCCTGTCCTAGATACTTGAAATTGAGTAAAAAATAGACTTTCAAATTCAAGTATTTAATATCACATGAACTGATGGCTTACATACATACTTATTTTACTAATACAAAATAAATAAATAAGTATATACATATAAATCCTTTTATGTTTTAAAATACCTCCTCCTTATATAAACAATCATTTCCTACTCCTTTCTGAGTTTGTGTTTGATCTTTGAGTGACACATCTATTTAATAGCTACTGTTTATTGCTATGTTTCTCTTGTTCCGTGGGGTTTAATCTTTTAATGTATTACTATTGATTTCCTAATGAACATCCTGGCTGTTTACGTCGCGCTTGCGCAGTTCCACCCTTGTACGTAGAACAATCAATTCGTTTAATCACCACTAGATAGCAGCGCTCGACTATAGTTTTAACTCTTACCAACAGATGTAGATGCTGTCTTCCTTTGCAAAATATTCTCACTGGAACGTTTATAATTTAGTGCTACCGGTAGACGTCTTATTGACAATTTAGCTATTTCCAGAATCTATGTATACAAAATAACACAAAACGTGAATATTTAATTAGATTTTTTTTATAGCACAGCGTCTTGCTACCCGTTTAGGTTATACATTTAAGAGTATGTACTAATTATGCTAATGAATTAGGGATTATTATGGCTTAATTTAGAGTAAGTACACACGCATTTGCGTGGAGGGAGAGTGGAAAACCATTTTTGAAAAATCCCCTTCAGTACACCCTACCGAGATTTGAGTACCAAGCTCCCCGTTATTGACAGTCTAGTCTACTGCGAGAGGACGCTCTAGACCATGCGGCCATTGAACAGGGTAGGTTGTAATGCACTACTATTCACCTGAGGATACAATGTAAAGTCACTAATAAAGTTATATAGCCTTACAAGCCTAGGTCCGAGACTTTTCTACTTGTTATGTTTGTAACTGATTCTCAACTAAATAATTACAAGTTCAGTTATTAAATAATATATTATAGAAGTATTTAATTATAACTAACAAGTTTAATCACTGACTATATATGCATTTCTACTTTATTTCAGTTCTTAAAAAGTTCGCTGAATTCAGTTTGAAAAAAAAAGTTAAAAGTTAAAGTAATATATACTGCATCGGTGAACGCATGGTCTAAGGCAATGGTTCCCAAATATTTTTAATGGCATTCCACCTCAACAATTTCCGTGATTTGAAGTAACACCAAGACAGTTCTGAATATTAACCATTTAGGTACATTTTCAATGATACCCGGGGATATAAAAATACATCATACATTAACAGTTTTTTAATCTATCATTATCTAACATTTATACTCAATTTATACGTTTAATAATGCACAAGTATCAAATTAGTATTAAAACAACTAATATATTCCCTTTTAACTATTGTTTGAATCCGATTTCTTTTTGTTTAGTCTTGGCCGTAATATTTATAGGATTTGATGATAAATAATTTTTCTACGACTTTAATTTGTGTGTTCAACCCCCCTCTGTGGCGTAGTTGTATAACGCGCTAGTTTCTTGTTGAGCCAGACTGCTGAGGACGAGGAGCTCGAGGTTAGAATCTTGGTCGGGTGAACTGGGAGTGGTTTTTCCTAAATTGTTTTCCACTCCCCCTTCACGCAAATATGGGCTCACTTCCTCTAAATTAAACCTTCCCAATCCCTAACCCATTAGAGTAATTAGTACTTAACCGAGCGGTTAGTAAGACGCGGTGCGAAATAAAAAAAAGCTGTTTTCTTTGGCTTCTCATGGCGTACCACCGAGGGTACATGAGGTACAGTTTGGGAACTACTGGTCTAAAGCCTCCACTCACACAATAGACAGGCTTGTCGGTGGGGCTCGAATCCAGGCTGGTTGTGTACAGTAAAGCTCTCCTAATTGGTTTATTAATCTCATTCCACGCAAACCTTCTTCATACCAAGCCGGTTCATTGGTGTAAATATGCAATTATATGGCAAGCAGATCACATTGAAAAGTCAAAACTGATGGTAATTTCAAAAAATGAGGAGCCACTAAAAGTTAAAATTGGAAACCAGGCGTTGGGAATCACTGATTAATTCAAGTACCTAGGAAGTCTGCTGACAAATAATGCCTACTGCACTTTGAAAGTTAGGTTGAGGGTCGCCATGACCAAGGAAGCTTTCAACAAGAGGTAACTGTTGACCAGAAAATTTAGTTTGTAACTGAAGAAGAACTGATGCAGTTTTACATTTGTAGCATCGTGCTGTACGGAGCAGAAAATTGGACTCTTAGGAAGATGAAAAAATAAATACTTGAAGGAGCTTTGAAATGTGTTAGTGGAGAAGAATTGAGAAGATCAGGTGTACAGACAGGGAGGCTGACAAACGAAAAAAATCCTGAGAAGAGTGGGTGGGAAGAGAACCATTTTGGATGTGATTCTTTGGTACAAAGCAAACTAGAACGGACACATCCTTAGGAGGAACTGTCTTCTGCACAAAGTCATAGAAAGAAAGGTTGAGAGGAAGAGAAGCTAAGGAAGGAGGATTCAAACATTAGCTGACTTGAAAGAAAGATGAAAATTCCAGGAGCTGAAGGAGGAGGCAGAGGACAAGGTGCATTCTCCGACGAGGAAGAGCTCACCGACAAAAGGAATGGACCTGTCGTAAGACATGACACCTAATAATAGTGCAACTCTTCCATGCAGATGATAAGCTAGGGTGAAAAACTAGTCACTAGCCTTTTTTACGAGTTACACTTTCTAAAACAAATTAGTGTTTCAGCACCTGACTAATCTAATATATTAGCTCTTGAGCAAAAAACTCATTCAACCATTTGGTTTTCAACACAAAACTGTTTCAGAGGAAACCCCCATTTCATCTGTGATAAAGCTTTCAACCTTGATGAGAATCAACCCTGGTACCCTGAGTTTTGAAAGTAATTCGTAGTCGACTGAGCCAATTGTGTCACAGTTTCTAACTTTGGACAAAGTATTTGATGTCTTGAAACGTTGCTTTAGTCCTCTGTAATTAAATAGGATTCGAATCCTTTGATCTTTATCACCGCCTCTTACTACCTGTCCAAGTTCTACGCATATGGTAATTTCTCTAACGGGGTAGGGACGAGGAGGGGAGTATTTTAGAGGTAATATTGCCGCATTCGCGTGAAAGGAGAGTGGGAAACGATTTTATGTTAAACCGTCCTCAGTAAATCCAACCTAGGCCTACTCCCCCGATATCCCCGTCATCAGCAGGCTAATCCGACATGAGAGTTACGCCTTTTAGACCATTCGGACACTGAAGTGGGTGATTCGAATCATGTTTGAGTTAGAAGGCGAGGGGCTAATTCTTCAAGTGAGGGACAACAGAGGTGGAATTCATCCTGTGTAAAGTAACAGCTCAAATTGTGATAAATTCTAGTAAAGATAACATCAATTTACAAGTTGATAGCTCTGAAACCGCAGTCCTACTATAGGAAAGAAACAAGCGTCATTTTTTTTTACTACCGCAACACACGTCTTAATACCCATCCGGGCTATCTGTCTAAATTAATTTAATGGGGTAGGTAGGGTAAGTATGAAAAAGGTATAATATAGAGTAAATGTATCCACACTTGCGTGGAGGCTTTGTCTAAGCTCTATATAACATCTCCATAAATCAGGCTAGAGTTGGAATCCCAACCTCCTTTCACCGTCAAACCATACAAGAAGAGACTGACTGACCCCTTTGTCCAAGTGCGTACCGAGGAGGGGTTCATCACGTCCTAAAAATAAAATAGGTTTTATTCAACTGCTGAAGAGTGATTATTAAAACATTCTTGCCTATTAATTTCCTCCAGTAAGGCATAATTTAGTCCTTCCCTGTCTTTTGAATCTTCATTACTATTTCTCTTTCACACACACAGAACGAATATGCCTTACCCTCCCTCCTTACCCCTCACCAGACCATCACATCCCTTTCTTTATACCCTAGAAATAGAAATCTCCCCTTTACTATCACACACACAGCCTAAGACAGACGCCGGAACCACTGGATCCCGGCGTCTTTCCGTGCTGGAATCCATTCTAGGCCGGTTCCGCCGGCTAATTTTCCATCAAAAGGCTTGCAAGTCACGTGCCTTTAGTTCCTCGCCTCTTCTAGTTCCTATTCCGACCAGGAGACATCTCATATATATTTTTTTTATGAATATAGGATATGTAATACGCTTATGAAATACATAAATCATATTGACTTATTATATTATATTTTCTTAGATTATCACAATTTGGTTCCCTGGAAAGGTTTGAGATCTATAATAAGTGTTTTTTATTAATTGTTTCTCTATGGTAACAAATAATGAAAATTCGTTAAGATTTATTAGTATCGATTCCGCAATCGAGCTTACAGTCTTGTTTCTATTAAGATTTCGTGAGGTGTTAAAAGTTTAAACTTTTGTTACTCTCTAAAACAGAATAAAGACAATTTTATGATACTGGGAAAATCTATATAAGCCCCTATAAAATTCAAAGTTGGCAGATAATTTCAAATTTTAAAGTTTATGATGGTTTTCCTTTAGAGGTGCGATTGATATATTTTTTTTTTCTAAATACATCTATCCTTTCATTACAAAATATATCTTAAAACAAGGTAAAAAAAACCTCAAATTACATTTTTCTAAAAACTCTGAAAAATCTAATATTTCTAGGTGAATGGTGATACAGTTCTTAATATTTACCTTCTCGGTCTTTTTTATTTAAACTAATGTAAGAAATGAATAGCAAAAATCGGACTCAAAACATTTAGCACACACATAAAAAAAAGGAGGTTATTTGTACTAGGCACCACACCTACAGTCCAATTTTTATAGTAAGAAAATTAGAAGCTATTAGATCTACTTACACGTCAAGTCATGTGATGTGTAGATGTCACTAATGATAGATATTATCAATACCTATATAGTAAAACGTTATCAAAACTGACCACAATTTTTTTTCTCATCTTTCCTGATGAAAATTGCACTATAATTATATTGAACTTATACCGTCACGGGTGGGCACTTTGACAAAATGTCATATTATTAGCAATAATGGGGAGGTAAATTTTAGAATTCATATAAGGTGTCTAGTAGTTATTTAATTTAATAAAATATATAAATAACATGTTTTCTCTTCACCACATTTTTTACATTTTTGGTTGTTAGAATGGAACATATTCTAAAGTGTTTTGACGCGAGCTTTGTGCCAGTTCGCGAAGTGTTTGACCCGATATTAGACATATCCATTTAAGGCCCTTGGCCCTGTCGAGTGCAAGTCTAAAACCTCTTTTGTGGGATGGTGGGCGGGAGGGTGAAAGGCGTAACGTGGCTTCACAACCGACCAAAGTATCCTTCCGCGCCAACAAGGAGGGATGGATCACGGAAACCGTAGATGGCGCCAGCTATCGTACAGGTCTTGCGGAAAAATCATACGTTTGGAAATATCAGTTTTCTCGAGAACGAGTAAAATTGTTATGTTTATCTTAGAAGGGGCTTTGAAAATATTATGTATCAATGGTTATTAATTGTCATATTTTCTTATCTTTTGTTACTAAGCCGGCAATTTTCTATTGAAAAAGGTCAATTTTATCGATATTGGATCACTGTTGAAATTATAGAGGAGGTGTATATATACAAAGTATAACTTAATAAACATGCTTCTATTCTTGAACAAAGCGTTTCCGAAAATAAAATTGAAAAACAATACAAATTCTTGAAGGTAACAGTTTGTTCCCACGGCTCTGTATGTCCACGCCAAATGAAAAGGGCCTATCGCCTTAATTGAAAAATGACACCTAGACAGGGGAAACGAACTTGAAGACCAAAACCACTCTCAGTACACCTGACTGGGATTTGAACCCCAACCTCCCTGTCATCGGCAGTCTAATCCAACACTAGAGTTACGCTTCATGCCATGTGTGTTTGAGTAAAAATTTTAGTGACACATTCAGTGAAGTCTTATATACATTTTAACAACATATTTTGGTTTTTTAAATTAACGTTTTAGAATGAGAACAATATTTTCACAAATAAATTAAACAAAGCTCCTGGAAGTATGCTAAATAAAGTCTTAAAATGTCCTATTCTCAAAGGTTTCATATAAACAGCCTTACCTCTATTACGAAATGAGAGTGCTAATTCATATTTATCCTCAAGGTATCATTTTCCCGCAAGTCCTTACCACAGGACGAGAATGTACTGTCTTTCATGATAGGCATTAGAGCAGTGGTTCCGGGCTGTACCGCCCCCTTGGGGGCTATGGGATTAACTAGAGGGTGTTAGAGATGGGCCCCTAGGAGTGCATTGTTTGTTTATTTACGAATGATCAAAATACTTTTGAAAACTATCGAAGTATGAAGTAAAAACTCCACGAAAGCTTGAGTCTGACCATTATACCCATAGAAGAGACAATACCATAGAAGGCGCTCTCGGGGCGTATTACTGAACCATGGATAGTGGCGCTATGTGGCCGTATCCCTAACTAACAGACGTTCTGGTGGCATATTCAAAACTCAATGTTTTTAATTTATGATTTATGCTGTGTTTTTTTTGAGTGGGTGATTGGAGGAGGAAAGGTGGAAGGACATTGGGAGATGGCGGTAGGAAATAATTAATGCATAATTTTTCTGCCATTTATAAAGCTTTAATTTTGGTTAAATCATGTGCATACCTAATTAATAACATTTTTACTGTCTGTTGGACTATCCATAATTACACTAATATAGAACCAGAATTAGGAAAGTGTATCATCTAGACTCTAGAGGGAATCCTAGGGAAATATAAGTGCATTATATTTATATTTAAAATTGCCAGTGCACTTATATTCATGGTTGGGACATACAATTAGTCCTAGATATCATATTTGCACATTTCAGAAAGCAAAGATGAAATTTAATCTAGTGTGACGAATTATGTTACCTATTTATCGTTTAAACAAATTACACTTAGTTTATAAAATTTAGGTAAATGGAATTTGTTATTCAAGAATGACAAAACATCACGAGAAAATATATATCTATCACAATTAACAGATCATAACTTTTCACTTTACAATTAATGAATAAAGAACATACATACACATCATTTACAAATTTGCTCACTTTCAATTACCAACTAGAAATAATTGGCTAATTATTCCCTGGATGAGTAAATTGAAGCATTGCCTTAAATACTCATATGGATTTGCTAATTTAAAACCATTACACTTTCAATAACCAAAATGAACGAGTGTTGGTGTTAAGAAAACGATTAGTCAAATTATCCATGGCGATAAGGCAAAGACTTCCAACTTGGGGTCTGTGAAGTCTTGTGGGAGTTCACAAACCAAATATAGATTTTAATGTGTTTTTGAGGTTTTCCACTCAGAATAAAACAATTTGCTTAAAATACCGTGTTTTTTTCTATTACCGTCCGGCATTTTTTCCCTCATTTAGTATGAAAATAATCATGCGGACAACTCAAATAGGCGCATGTTTTTATTTTAATTAATTAATGGCGAGGAAGATTAGGGGGGTCTCGGTGAATTATGGTTTGTTTCAGGAGGTCCACAATCTGTAAAAGGTCGAGAACTACTACAGTTAGAAGTTTAAAAAATATGCAGTCACACCGAGAGATATTTATCAGTGAGTAAGACATGAAATATTGTAAATAAATATTTATAATTTATATATAATTATATATCAATGTTTCTATTTATAATTTTGGACCTTGCGCAGATTGAATCATCAAGCAAACAGTTTTGTTAGGTTGTTAACCCTTTTGCTGCGTATTTAATTTTTACTTCTTATCTTCAGAAATGCTAATTATAGGGCAAAAATTCAAAATCTGAAAATTTGCATGATGATCATGATTATGATTAAATAATGTGATTTTCAACTAGTAATGCATTTTAAATATGAAATTTAGCACCACGTTGTCAATAAATCGCATAATAATATATATATTTTATATCGATAAAATTTGATACGTCACATTATTTATGTCACATTTTATCCAAATGCAATGTTATTCTGATATCAGAGTCATTCTTTATTTTACTTGCAACCCACAAGTGTCAAACTAATTGCTAAATAAGGATTTTACAGGACTATTATGGGCCAAATGTAATAAAAAGAAAAATTTTTAAAATTAGGTTACATCAACACAACTTGAACAATTTTGTGCTACATTGGTGCTTTTCTCAGTGTAGTGTACAGTAGCCCCATGGCTTCTTTGGTGCTGACTGACAGTTCACAGCTGACTTCTGACAGTCAATATTTAGGTATATACCTAAATTTTGACTGTCATAAGTGACAGCTGCTAAACACATGTTTTTTGCAGATCATATGGTTCAGCGTAGGGATACATAATTTGGTCCGGTAGCTTTTCAAAGCTGTCAGCTGTCAGTCAGCACCAAAGAAGCCATGGGGCTACTGTAGTCTATAAAATTATATATTTGGCTTGGCATGATTTCAAAATAGGAAATAGGTCAAGAACAAAAATAAAATAGCAATCCATTAATCCCTCGATAATGTTTTCCACCACATAAATACTGCACGTGTGCTACAAGTAATTAAATGCGGAAGTAAACAGGTGCTACTACTGTTATGATTTAGCAGCTGGTAAATGACCGTTCTCGAAATTAAAAACTAGATTTCAGCAGAGGCGCACGTGCATGCTAGTATGAAAAATTCAGTGTTCCGCAGTCAATGGCTATATTGATGAGATCGGATATATCCGTTTAACGCAGCAAAAGGGTTGAGGCAATCCATGTTAAGTATGAAAATATTTAATGCAAAAAGCTTAAACAAATACCTTAAAAGTTATTTATCCAGAATATTTATAGCACTACCAGATTGCCTTGATCTTCAGCACAGTGTTATATTAGATCTTAAATGTAACCTTATGGATTGCCGCATACTCAATGTTAATGAAAGTTCCTAAGTTACAAAACCACTTTACAAGCCTTTCATCTCTTAACTTGTTGAAAACTATATTTTGGAAGAACCAAACACTCCTTAGGTAATGCGAGTGGCCATTTACAACACATCTCAGTGCTCTGCTAGGCATACCTTGATCTTTCTGCTGGTTACGGACAAGAGCACTGACCAAAAGTTCAAGCATAGCCTTTATTTGACTTGCAAATGCAATAGGGCTGTCAAAAAAAACAAAAAGAACAATTTAACACTTGCTAATGTGCGCAAAACCACAAATTACCTTAATAGTGCAATTCACTTTATGGCGGTTATTCCTTGGGAAAAATACCAGCAAATAAAATATGAGAAGAAGAGATTGAGGAGACTGAAATTTTCATTTTAAATGTCAGAAATTTGATTTCTATGATTTTATTTAATTAATGAATAATACCATCACTAGGGACTAGTTTTAAATTTAATCGAATTTTTAGAAAAATACAGTAAAAGTACTATTATTACCTGCATAAATAACAATGGCTACAAAAATTCCTAACAGGTAGACATTCTGCACAGCAAGCAATTCGATTACTTAAGATTTATTCATTTGTATATTAATTTTTACTGTAAAAAAAGACTCAGAATGGCAGTGATTTATCAAATGTGTATTTTAGCTGTCAAGTTTTTTTTTTTTTTGTGAAGATCCTTAATAATCTAAAGAGGATATTTTACCGAGGCAAGGTCGAAGCTGATATTTTTTTCGAAGCAAAGTCTAAATTTTGAAACTTCGCACTTGCTTAACATATTCATAATAAAAAAATATTCAAAATACGCATTTAACTATTAATGTACACATGTACAAACCATTTTCTTAGAGGAACTTTTTATTCGTGACATTAACCATTCACATAAACAAGATGAAAACAATGAGTGTATGCTAAATATTTCGTAGTAGATTGCCTAGATGGTTAATTTGTGGTAACTGCAATTATTTACTTAATTAATTACACATTCATAGAATGAGGCAAAGGTTTCTCCTAGCCCTGCATTATCTAGACCCAGAAAGCTTATTTTGGAAACTTCTTGTTTTATTGGCTCTTTACTGAAACCTTAAAAAAAATACGAACAAAACCAAAGTTACTATCAGGCAACAAAGTTTGATGTTTAGTTCAATGTTAAGCTTAATTTACCTTTTTCTGCAAGAGTTTCATTCATACCTCTAAGTATAGTGGTTGCAAATGGATAGCTCCAACATTTATCTTTTAAAAAATAAGGGAATAGTACTCATCATGATATTGCATTTAAGAACTTCTAGATTTATTTTTCACTCAAATTTAAATATTTTAAGATTAATTTTTATGAACAAAATAATACGGATGTTGAAGAGTTCATTATTAAGGTACATTATGCAAAATTCACAAAATAATGTTTTGATGCGATTATGAATATATCATAATGGTCATGAACCTAATAGTGATTCTTACCATTTATCACAATAGTGTGTTCGTATATATTTAAGTTGGTGTGCGAGTTTGGAGTTTTGTTTTAATTAGATAATAAAAAATGGACCTATATTGTAATAAATCAAAGATAATAATATAAAATATAAAGCCCATACAGTTTTAAATTCATAGAATTATTTTGAGCCATTTTTTCGCTAAGGTTATATGCCAATAGAGTTTGGTTGGACAGGGCATGTCAGGTTGTAAGATTATATAAAAAATGTTTTTGCAGCTTACATCCTTAGATTAAATAGCATGGGAGGGATGAATTGGCAGCCTTGGTGACGATTCGGGGATGGTACACAAAAATCGTGTCATTTAGGCAACTTTTTAATTAAAAAATTCTCAACCTTCATTAAAACTAAAATATAAAAACTGTTGATAGGCAAATGGAAATGAAGACCACATGATAATATTAAAATGTAATTTATATTATAAGGAAACATCAGTAGATAGGCCTATTATTATACTATAATTACACTTACCTAACCAAATTAAACTTAACTTTAAATGTGCAAGTAAAATACTTATGCCCTATATCAGCGGTTCCCAAAGTGTGCTCCGTGAATAGATAAGAAATAAAAATAAATAAAATGTGACAAGATATCAAAACTGTGAATTTGTGTGTCCACGAACTGTGTAAAGGTAAGTATTGGGTAAAAATTATTTACAGACTGCACACGGCGAAACCAGAGACAAGAGGGTGCCAGTTAACCCCGTCTCTCTGAGAACTTTACCGCACTTTCAGATACGATTGTTAGCTTCGACACCTTTCCAGAATGTTCTGGGAAGTTTCTATTGCATATTAAAAACTTTTGTTTTTTTGCACTTTCAGTCAGCTGAAGTTCAGTCAGTGTATAAAGTCTATAGTTGAAACAAATCAAGTAGCAGTGCAATGTTATTTATTTGAATGTCGGAAAAGCCAACCTGGCATCGGAGCAGTATGAGTGCTTGAGCTATTTGATATTAGATTCTGCGATAGAAGAGAATTTTGCAACTAAGAAGTCACTATCAGAATTTTGATGTCAGCTACGATACGAATTTGAAGTTTTGTCAGATAGAGTGAAAATAATCCTTCTTCCCTTTGCAATAACTTACTTATGTGGATCAGGATACTCTGACAATGTGGTTACTAAAACAAAAGATCCCGGCTCAATGCAGAGCGAGATATTCAGTTGGAGCTGTTCCAAATTCAACCACATTGTACAAATTTAAACACAGCAGTCCCATCCCTCTCATTGTAAATTAAGTTTGCGGTCTATAATTTATCGTTCTTTTTTTATGCCAAGTGTCAAGTTTTTTTGCAGCCATGAAAATAGTTTTAACACTATTTATATGTGTAACATATTGTGGATTTACAATACCTACTTTGAATTCGTTATCAAATATGTTGCTTTAGGTTATTTTTTTTTATTATTATTTTTTTTTTCGTTTATGTAGTTAAGTTTCTTATTTCTCTGAAATTAAGAAAGAAAATAACATTTTTTATGAAATAAAACTTGATGTTTAACATGCCCAAATGCTTAAACATCCGTTTCCATCGTGAATACTGCTGTAATTCTGTTTAGTATCTATCTATGTAGAGTCTATGTGAAAATATCGTTGCTCTTATAGTAAATACACTTTTGTGCAAAATTGTTGTTTTGAGAAAACGATATTTAAGTTACAATTTTCAATGGCTTACAATAGGAAAAATTAAGTTTTTAAAAATCTAAAAATAACTCTTGCTTTTATAATACGATAAAATATCGACTAACAACTTTAAAAAATGTAGTTAGGTAAATATAGCAAAAAAATGCATGTGCATACCTTTAGCATCAAGGCAACTATAGCCCACCGTGACAAATTTCTCTCCTGAAAAGTGCTACGCGATTCAAAAAGTATGGGAACCGCTGCCCTATATAACAATATTGATAACATAGGCCTAAACATGTAATGTTTGTAGAGCAAGATAATGTCACATATTATTGTAAAGAAAAGGATGATGGCTCAAAGCACGTGTTTGTTAATGTTTAGATCAGGACTTATATTTTGGTGATATGTTTAAATGTTGTTAACATAAAAATTAAATTTAATAGTAGGTAATAATTTTAGTATAAATAGATTCTCCATGGCCTTTGGTGTGTTATTGTAGGCCTATTTAATTATTAATCAAGTTAATTGCTATTTTTAATCGGAAAGGGTGTCCTATTCACGACGATTTGGATTTATTTTGGTATGCTTACACTTAATCAGGTGCTTATTGAGCCTTCATAGAACATAAATTTTTTAAGTAAAGTAACAAAACTAACCAAATATTATTAGGGACTACCTATTTTATAATTTATTCCTGCTGACATGTTGTGGCAGATTTAATAAGGCGCACAATAACGGGCTATCCAAAATATGCAAACAACTATTTAACGATTAATGATCCTTGGGAACACAGAACTAACCAATACCTATCAGTTTTCTTATTCGTAGAGAGTAGTCTAACACCATTTTTGAAAATTAAGAAATCTATAACTTATAGATAAAACACAAGCTATTCTAATTGATCGATACATTTTAAGAAATTGATACTTTCTTATAGCTCCGGTGTTACAGAATGCTCTTGCAAACAAACAAAAAAACTCTAACATTTGCTAGTCAGACACAGCACCAAGGCTGCAAGAGGATGTTGCAATAGTCTGTTCTGATCATTCAGAAGTATCTATAACTGTCCTGCCCTTGTTGAGGTAAATGCCAATAAAAAAAGTTATTGAAATTCATAAGGAGTAAACATGTGTCTGTGAGCGAAAGCTAAACCTGGATATAAGAGATTACGGCAGGCCAACTCACCTGTCTAATGTAGGGCTGTATGAGACAATCTATTAAGTTTCTTTGTTCCAAAACATTTGCACTCTTCATCAATATGAAGTTGGTAAATCTTGAGATCATAAAATTGTTTCAACGCTGGATTATTAATTGTTTGAATCCATATCTTAAATTCACGTTCTTCATACACTGGGAATCTATGGCGCACTGTTTCAGGCACGTACTCACATTGAGGAACACAACACAAACTTTTTCTTGGCATTTTTAAATATTAAACATACAATAAACATTCATTGTACAGTAGAATGGCCAGATTAAAAAAACTCTTAACGTACCGGTATCTTTAAAATTAACATATTGCATTAATATATAAATTAAAACATTACGTTATAGATACGTTATTAAATGATAAAAATTCAAAATACAAGTTAAATTAAATAAATCTTAAGGAAAAGGGAAGTGTTAAATTCACATGTGATCTATAAATTAAAATTGACGAGTGGTGACAATTGAAACCAGGATTTACTGGGAAATGACGTCATTGATATGCGACAGTAACAGTAGCGGCTGTGTCTCGAACTTTATTAGTGGTTTGGTCTATTTCTATCACTGTCCACCGCATGATTATACCGCATTTAGGGAGACAGTCTCCGCATGTGTTTTTGTTCCTTTTTCTTTTTATAACATTTGGTGGTAAGTCCTAAACAAAACATACAAAGCTTGGTGATTATTTTTCTATGTTCTACAGTTACTGAACTTGTTGCTAATTGAGATTTCTATACAAGTGTAATTTTTGTTTTAGCCCACTCAGTATTAGTAGTTCTGGGTTATATAATGTTTTAGAGTGGTCATACATCTTCTCTACAAGCAAAGAAATTGACTCCAGATCAGTACAGTGGGTATTTGAGACTTAGGCTAAGCGACTTAAAGCCAAATATTGGAAACTAGCATCGCTTCATCAAGCACATCCATTGCATTAAGAATCCACTGAACAAAGAAAAATGTGGTAGCCTAAGGATCTTGCTGAGTGACCATCGGACTTTGAAAAGATGGTATCACTGTATCAAGTTAATACATATTGATTAGATTTTGATTAAATGTGCCAGTAGTTATTACTGTTTTTAATTATATTATTGTTACTACCTTCCTGAGTGGGTTGTGCAAGCCGCTATTCTGAAAAAATATTTGTATAGTACTGGATAGGGGACAATGGATATGTAGTCAAGGGGGTGGTGACCCGAAACAGATTGGGAACCACTGCATATCTTCATAACTGCCATTTAGTTGAATATATAGTATAGCACAGTGACCTAGTGTTTGGAGTTTCTGTGGCTCCGGTCTAGAAAAATGAGGTTAACGGCTGGAGCGCACATTGTTCCGACCACATAACATCATCTATCCGCAAATGTTGGCATTATGATCGCTATGGTAAGAATAAATGCTGTCACAAAAGGAAATTAAAGCCAAGTTTTGGGATCACTATGAATGTAATGTTTCAACGCTCATGGATACATCAAAGTCAATTTGTTATAATATGATTATATAGTTATATTTATACACACAGCTGATATTTTTTTTAACACTTGGAATAGTTATATTTTTATAAACTATAATTAAACGAGTAAGATTGAGAATGTATTCTTGAAACAAATATAAATGTCAAAATCTAATTAAAATATTCAACTTTAATTTGATTTGCGGTACTAAAATATACTAGAGTGTGAACAATATTTTCACAAATAAATGAAATAAAGCTCAGAGCTATACCTCCGAAAAGGATGTAAAAGGAAGTCTGAACATGGCCGACTCCCAAAGGTTTCAGTTCAACAGATTTATCCCTATTACGAGATGAAAGAGTCAATTCATATTTATCTTCAAGGGTCCACTTTTCGGCAAGACCCGATTCATACGCGATTCTTAAGATACTGTTGATTTTGTCTAAGAACGGTGAAACGTAAGGATAATGTGCTGCGATGAGCATTTTATAATAACACTCCTTCATGGTATGCATTAGAGGATAACCGTCTTTATAGTAGTCGTTTAGTTGCATGTATTGTTCTGTTACTGTCGATGCATCGACAAAGGCCATTGTTCTCTCAAAGGCAACCGTGTCCAGTGCAGATTTTAAATCAATCACAGCAATAACTTTTGACATTAAAAATTTCAAAAATGTATCGTTTTTTGCCAATTCTGACCAAAGCTCCAATAATTCATCTGAACGGTCCATCTGAGAACCAGCTATACCAAGCTTGGATTCAACCAATTGATCCAATGTATCTATATCAGGGTAGTAATGCGGTGTCGTCAAATAACTTGTCAAACTTCCCTGATAGGCGCTCATCAAAACTAAACTGGTTAACAAACAAGAAATAACGAAGATTCTCTGAGTCGAGGAAACCAACGACATATCTGTGGAGCCACTCGCAAAGAGTCTAACAGTTTCCAAGGTCGTTTCTGTTTCGGAAGATAAATCTTTTCTAAACAGTTTCCAGAACAAGACAACTATTGGTACGTAACCTAGAACAAGTGCCCAAGTATCACTTTTGAAAGGTAAAATAACGTTCATATAAAGTGGAACAAGTTGGGCCTAGGGCACAAGGACTGATAGGCAATTTTGATTGCAAGAAAAAGAGGAAGTAAATATATTTTTCGGGTGCTTTATGAAAAAGCTTCCAAACATATCAGGTGTTATATCTTTGGCATCAGGATTATTTTTGTTTCTTGTATTCACGGTAACCATTACTGCATTCATAACTTGTCCGATTAGTTGATGAAACATTAATTCACTTCTCAGTTTACCTGATTTTAAGCCTATTACAGATCTACTTTCAGTTATCTTAATTTCGTATCCATTTAGGTCATTTAGTTTATCTGAAAATATATTTACATTTGGAGGTTGAATTAATGATTTGGAAATGTCATTTTTAAATTGGTTGTAAAACCACACGTTGATTCCTAGAGGATTATGATGTTTTTTACCCTCGTTTTGTATTAAAGAAATCACCAAAACATTCAATATATGATACTGAATCCACATCTTATGACAGTGTTTCTTAAATATGTCTAAATCATTACTATCGTCAGAAGTAATTACTATAACAAACGGTGTTCTCGGATCACCAAGAAATGTTGACATAAATTTCCCTAGTGATTCCCAAAAACCTTTGCTAATACTTTCCACAAACCAAAATATTACTTTAGGAATTCCCAAAATACCATTTAAAATAACGTCTACAGAATAAATATCCTCGAATTTTAATGTGTTGTCAGGCATTTGAAAAGTTAAAATTGGGAGATTATTTACGATTTGAACTTGTTTGAAGAATTCTTTTGAGTGATGAAAACAGTTTTCTTGTATAACAACAACAGCCATATGACTTGCCTTACTTTTTCCAGTCAAATTAATGATAAGGTGAGTATATTCTGTTAATTGTCTTGTATAATTGTTATTTACATCTGGAATAAATATTTTAGACTCTAAGCACTTTATAAAACACCCTAGAAAAAACAAAACTACCACCTTCATTTTTAATTTATCGATAAGTTACTGTAAGTTTCAGTTTTTAAAATTATTTTTTAGTATTTAACATTATGTATGCATTTTAAAATGTAAACTTAAAAAATATACTCATTTTATAGAATAATTTACATTTATAATAAATAATCAAATATATATGAATACAAGTAATTAAATATGTTAAAAATTAATTTTATCATCTTTTATTTAATTTTATCACCATAATAGATATAAATAAATCTTAATTTATATATTAGAAAACTAAACCAATCCAATCCTACGAGATCTATGAACTGTTTGAATTAAAACCTACCTAACGTTTAAGTTTGAAAATCAGTAGTTCTCTCCTTGCGTGAAGTAAACAATTGATCGCAAAGTGGTATGCTTTTAGGTCAAAGAGAAATACACAGTATGTTATAGCCATTATAATTGATAAAAGAGATAACGTTTTTAATAAAGATTGTTTAGTTTACCATAATAATAGTAATTGCTTTCACAGGAAACTTATTTTACTCATAGCAATTTTTTTTCCTACTTTTAGGGAGAAAGTTGGTATATTCCCAAAAAACTATCCGTTTGTTTCAATAGATACTATCTTAAGAATAAGATAGGCTGAGCTTTCAGTAAAACGTTTGGCACTAAACAATCTATCTATTGGCAAAAAATAATAATAAGTGTAATAGATATATTTTTTATTCTATGACAACGATATGTATCGGTAATTTTACACCATTTTCAAGTCTAAGGAAAACCAACGTAATTTCAAATTGTTGTATAAAAAATATGTTACAAAATTATGAATTTAAGACTCAAACAATAGAAATATAAATAGTTAAGAGAAACTATAATGTGATATACCGAACATAAAATAGATAACCATTTAAATTAACAAGCTTATAAATACCTTATTTGTTTAAAGATGATTGATTTTACTTCATACTATTGGAAAGTTGTGAAAGTTTTATCTAGTGAGATGATCAACAATATGTACAAAATGTAAAATATAATGTGTAAAATCACCGAAACATGTCGTTGTCATAGAATAAGAAATATACATAAAATAAGGAGAAGGGAATAAAAACTAAGATTTAACCTTACCATCAAATTTAAGTTTGTTTTAAAATTAATTATTTGTACTAATCTGCCGACAGAGTCCCCTTATAATTTGTTTTACTTTTTAACAAATCGACCCAGGGGGGTTGCCTTTAATTACCCAGAACTACGCACAAGGAAGACAACTAAGATGAAAACTTTCCTTCCCTTCTTTTAATGGAATTTAAAAGAGAGGCGTGATAAGACCAGGAAGGTTGTTAAGTAAACTTTGGCAACCCTCCCAGAAATTCCTGTGGGATCCTTCATCCTGGTTATTGGTGCTGAAATCCTTTAATTTGTTCAGCAAACATTAATATCCTGCGTTTTGCTTTATTAATCAAAATGGGGGTCAGCTACGGGGGCTTATAGACATATTTTCAGACTTATAAAATTCCACTCTTTTTAAGAATCGATGCTTTGTTTTAATATATGAATTGAGCTAAACTGAAGATATCAAAGATATTAATATGCCCCTCTCCTCTCCCTATAGTATTAAAAAACCTTAAATTTTAAATTGTGTAGTTAAAAATAAACTCATGAATCATATGAATTCTTTTTCACTACTTAGTTTAGGTTTTAAAAACACGATTAATTTACTAAAATTATACCTTTACTAGAATGTTTACTCTTAATTTTATATCTTTAATTTGTCTCAAATAATTTGTAGGGTTAGTCTGATAAACTGTTTTAGAATTGCGTCTACTGAAAACTTTCCTTCCCTTCTTTTAATGGAATTTAAAAGAGAGGCGTGATAAGACCAGGAAGGTTGTTAAGTAAACTTTGGCAACCCTCCCAGAAATTCCTGTGGGATCCTTCATCCTGGTTATTGGTGCTGAAATCCTTTAATTTGTTCAGCAAACATTAATATCCTGCGTTTTGCTTTATTAATCAAAATGGGGGTCAGCTACGGGGGCTTATAGACATATTTTCAGACTTATAAAATTCCACTCTTTTTAAGAATCGATGCTTTGTTTTAATATATGAATTGAGCTAAACTGAAGATATCAAAGATATTAATATGCCCCTCTCCTCTCCCTATAGTATTAAAAAACCTTAAATTTTAAATTGTGTAGTTAAAAATAAACTCATGAATCATATGAATTCTTTTTCACTACTTAGTTTAGGTTTTAAAAACACGATTAATTTACTAAAATTATACCTTTACTAGAATGTTTACTCTTAATTTTATATCTTTAATTTGTCTCAAATAATTTGTAGGGTTAGTCTGATAAACTGTTTTAGAATTGCGTCTACTGGTACTACACGTCCGGGTAGTACGCACAGAAGTATACTGATTACGTTAATATGTTGGGAATAAGGTAGGCTTAATATAGAGGAAGTATGTCAGCATTTGAGGGGAGAGTGAATGAGTGAGTGGAAAACCACCTTCAGTACACCCGACCATGTTTCGAACATTGATCTCCGATTCATCGGCAGTCTAGTCTATAACGAAAGTGACGAGTCTAGGACTAGTTTTAAATTTAATCTAATTTATAGAAAAGTACAGTAAAAATACTATTACTACCTGCATAATTATTAATGCCTACAAAAATTCCTAACAGCTAGACATTCTGCACATCAAGCAATTCGATTACTTAAGATTTGTTCATTTGTATAATTTTTACTGTAAAAAAAATGCTCAAAATGGCATTGATTGATCAAATGTGTATTTTAGCTGTCAATTTTTTTGGTGAAGATCACAAATAATCTAAAGAGGATATTTTACTGAGCGAAGGTCAAAGCTGATATTTTTTTCGAATCAAATTCTAAATTTTGAAACTTATCACATGCTTAACGTATTCATAATAAAAAAATATTCAAAATACGCATTTTACGTTTAATGTACACATGTACAAACCATTTTCTCAGATGAACTTTTTATTGGTGACATTAACCATTCATATAAACAATATGAAAACAATGAGTGTATGCTGAATATTTCATAGTAGATTGCCGAGCTGGCTAATTTGTGGTAACGGCAATTATTTACTTAATTAAGTACACATTCATAGAATGAGGCAAAGGTTTCTCCTAGCCCCGCAACAAAACAAAATGCAGCCTTTAAATTTTAATTAACCTTCTACCTCGTTCATTTTGGCATTTTATTGTAAATCTAATACCATTCCCCAGACATTCTTTGGTACACACACATAACAGTAAGGATTTATTCTTATTTGGTCACTCTTGTATATTATATGTTAGGGATACACCCTACTCCCTACTAATGAATAAAAACTTAACTCCAGTACGTATTACGTATATCGATGTCCCAGAACTTCTATGAATGCACCATCCTTCTACGCACTAACTTCACCAATTACCCTACCAACACTAGCCATGAATCAGAGTATTTAATTTTGTTGACATTAAAATCTGTTCACAATGTGACACAGTACGGTAGCTAACTAATCATGTACCCTTGACATTAGTTTCGTGAACCCCACTTTGAGACCCACTGATTTAGCATACCATAACTTTGCAGAAAGTTTAGAAAATCTTATTAGCCTTTGTAAAAAAATTATTTTTTCCTGAACAGACAAGGATATCTAAAATCCTTTAAACACCCCCCCACCCCCCGCTTCCCCCATTTATCACTATATATATGTATATCTAATCTGCTATTTAATGCCGATTTGTTTCAGTAAATGGTTTCAAAACAATTATTTACCCATAAATATCAATTTATATTAACTAACACTTGTATACATATTTATAATACACACACACACAAAGACACACACATAGTATTAACCAATGGATCGATTACATGTATAAACACTTTACCAAAATATATTTAAATGAGCTTTACAAATATGTGTATACTTTCAATAAGAAATCCTTTTTCAGGTCTTGAAAAAATCATAAATTATTTCTAAAAAATCAATGGCAGCCAATCTAAATATTTATTATTTTACATTGCTTCAAGGAGCTGTGTCTCATATATCACTTAGCATTATGTTAAATTACCTCCCCATCAAAACTTGGTCAAATAACAAACATTAAAACTTCATTATTTAATGACAACTTAGTAATTTAGACATAAAAAACGCAACCATTACAATCAATTATTTATTAAAATGGCTAACACAATAAATGTTCTCTACAAAGAGTGGATTAGTAATAATATGCTATTTAACACAACGAAAACTAACTTATAACCCCTTGTCATCAAATAGTATCAATTACAATACGTTTGAATAATGAAAATATATATAATATATGGAACAAAAGGAATGTTAAAAGTACCTTAATGTAAAATTTGATTCATAATTAACATGGAAACAATATAAATGTTGGCAGATAAAGCTAGCAAAAGATTAGCTCGGTGTAAAAGGGGTTCTCTACATCAGTATTAAATACTACTTGTACGAGGGGTGTTAAAAAAGAAACCGAACTTTTGAAATAGCGGTACAACCGGCAGAGGTAGCGCGCTGTGGCTACTGAGAGCACGTAGCGGCAGATTTAGTCAACAAACTGCCATTTGTCGCATTTCGCTCTGACCGTTAGTTGGCGAGCCACAGCTGCTGAAGTGAGCACGTGCACAATCTGTTCGTCGGATTATTGCCAAAGTGACAATGAAAGAGCTTGAAGAACAACGTATGTGTGTGAAATTTTGCTACAAACTTGGCAAAACTTTTACAGAGACATTTCAATTGCTTAGCCAAGTGTACGGGGAGGACTGTGTAAGTCGCACGCAGTGCTATGAGTGGTTTAAGCGTTTTGAACGTGGCAGAATGTCGGTCGGTGACGATCCCAAGCCTGGACGACCTTCCACATCAACAGATGATGACCATGTCGAGAGAGTTCATACTGTGTGATTCGTGGAAATCGTCGTTTAACTGTTCGAGAAGTTGCTGACGAAGTGGGCATCAGCGTAGGATCATGCCATCAAATTTTGAGTGACAAACTTGAGATGCGTCGTGTCAGTGCAAAACTCGTGCCGCGTTTGTTGACTGCCGATCAGAAACAGACCCGTGTTGAAATCAGCCAGGAACTGCTTGCCACTGCCAGTGACAATGAAAACTTCCTTAAGAACATCATAAGAGGCGATGAGACGTGGGTTTATGGCTATGATATTGAAACGAAGGTGCAGTTGTCACAGTGGGTGGGCAAAGGGTCTCCTCGTCCAAAAAAGCACGCATGAGTCAGTCAAAGATCAAGGTGATGTTGGTTGTGTGTTTTGACTGCAAAGGCATTGTCCATCAGGAATTTGTACCACGTGGTCAGATGGTAAACAAGGAAGTCTACCAGGGGATTCTAGCGTGTTTGAGGGATGCTGTGCGCAGGAAGAGGCCTGAATGGTGGGAAAACCAGACTTGGATGTTGCATCATGACAATGCGCTGGCTCACGTGTCGCTCCTTGTCCACAGCTATCTAGCAAAAAATCACACTTCCGTTGTGCCCCATCCACCATATTCTCCGGACCTATCCCCAGCAGACTTTTTCCTATTTCTCAAACATAAAACCACGTTGAAGGGACGTCGTTCTCAAACTATAGAGGAGATTCAGGACAATGCGACAAGAGACCTGCGCGCCATCCCAGAAAGTGCGTTCCAGGAAGCTTTCCAAAAATGGAAGCATCGTTGGGAACGGTGTATTGCCAGTAGAGGGGACTACTTTGAGGGGTACAGTGCTTAAAATGTTGTACAATGAGCAATAAAGATGTTATAGCAAAAGTTCGGTTTCTTTTTGAACACCCCTCGTAAAACACACATTAAACCATGTGTTATATGGTGGTGAAACCATTATCCCGGCAGCTCAATCCCACCTTAAAACATAAGCAAGCTAAAAATAAAGCCATGAGACTAATTACAGGAGTAGTCCTGACTAAACCCATCACGGCAGTATAAACATATACCAAGAATCCCTGAGCAGCTGACAGTCTTTGTTCGAGGGACAAACATCTTCTAGATAACCGAGCATCTCTTCTGTAGATGGGAGACCACACTGTAAATATACTTAGCTTTTGGAGTTAATTAGCTGGATTGAGGTAATTTCACTCTACCCAATAAACCTTTAGGCTTTTAACTAAAAAAAAGTTAATAAGTATAAACAAGAATATGATTAAATGTCAGAGTGTAGGATGGGGAGAGCTATGCACAAGGTGATTCCAAACTACCGACAAACTTGAAGGGGGTGAAACAAGGAACTTGAGATTGTGGAGCCTTGGTTTCGAGTAATAAGAATGTATTCGTACACTTCCTGGAATGCTATCGCAAGTACTCCTGTTGAGAACCGTGCTGTCTGTGCTGTACACTTTGTAGTGATGTTCATGGTTGACATTTTGAACAACTAGCCCTACTACAATGCCTTTTTCTTTAATAGTTACATGAAATAAATGTAGGATGTTATTTGTAATAATTAGCTGTACCATAATGATTACTATGATCTATTGACATTTATACAGTCCAACATGTTTTGCCCAACTGCACGGTAAGGATTTCCTATATCAAAATAATCTAATAGGCCTACACCTCTTTAAAGTTTGTTGGTAGAGTTCAGAATCACTCTGTAGTCTATAAGAGACAAATAGTTTTTAACAAGTTTTGCTAACTCTGGACAGCGATATCTGAAATAAATAATAAGGGGTGGTCTTGGGCATAGGAGCTAATGTACGCGTACTTGAGGTGTGTCCAAGATCAAAGTTGGGGCACAGGGAGTACATGAGATGCCAGGAAATAAGGATGGAAAAGAAGAGAACATCAAAGATAATGGAGATGAGATATGAAGGAAATGGAACGCAAAAGAAACCAAGAAAGAAATGGGAGCAGCGGAGAGCAATAAATGTTTGTGAGAGGAGAAGGATGGAAGAAGTTGGAGGCATTTTACTAAATTTACCCAGCCACATGCTGGAAAAATTTGGTGATGGTGATGATCTTAGATCAAAAGTTACCTAAGCCCAATACTTCCCATGTCTTCACAAGTGACAAAGCTTAATAAGTTCCTAAGTTGACTCAAAATTGTAAACAAAAGTTTGCTATTAATCCCAAATATCTCAATTGGGTAAGTGTAAACTTCTCCAGATTAAATAAATATATAAATTTAAATAATTAGAGCTCTCTCTCCTCGGTAGTGTGTTAAGACTGACATGCTCTGAACTAGGAAGACTGGGTTCTCTGTCCAGGTAAATTCTGACCATGTTCAAAGGAAGGGATTTGTACCTAAATTGGTTTTACAGCCTCATTATAGAAAACTGTTGATTTATTACATTTACATCTACATTAATATTTCTTACTCCTAATATATAGATGAGTAAGACTTGTATTATTAAATTACTATACAATGCTGATAGTACTTGATGGTTTAGTCATTGTTTAAAGTTATCTGATCTGCATGTACGGTACAAAACTAAGCAATGATAATTGTGGTGTTTTTTTTCTCTATTTAATAGCCTACATTCATACCTAGTGTTGATCTTAGTCCCAATTTCAATGATCTTCTGTGAGGACTTTGGAATTCTGGATTATTATTTTTTAGCAAAAACTGTCCGGTTTCATCAAATGTATTTGCAGTAGGTGTATGATATTCTAATTTGTTCTTCGGGGCTATATTTTGATTAGTATCTGCAGAAGAAATGGAGAGCTAAGATTAAAATTTGATTTATCGGTCTGCACCTATTATTAACTAATAGTAATGTAAATAAATAAAGTTTAATAGGGATACATATAGACACAAGAATGCACACATATAATGTTTAGAAGCACATACTTTTGGGGGCTAATTTTCATATAGACTAGGTGAGTTTGGTTTTGAATGGTTAATTTAATTCTTTTTTTATATATTTTTTTATTTATCAAATATTGTATTTGCCACATTTTTCGTAGTTCAAAGGTAGTATGTATTAATTTGGGTGTTTTTCAAATTAAAAAAAAATTGACCTAAATGTCGGCAATCTTATTTTTTATCCCCAAAGATTGTGTTAGGAGAAGTGAATCAGTGGTAGAATAGTTGTGGTCGGTTGCTAATTTAATGTTAGTGTTAGGTTTATAAAAACATGTGATATCTTAAAAAATGTAAGTATACACTTGACCCAGCAGAAACTATGCCCTACGAGATTGGGTAGCCTACCAAAATAAGTGAGATCCNACCCCATACGTTTTCAGTTATACGTATAGTTATTAAGAATGTTATTAACTAAGCAATTGTTGTAAGAATGATTAAGGTAGAACGCTTTAAAAATGTGCTCGCATTTTCATGGAGAAAAAGTGTGAAGTGATTTAGGAAAGGTGGGGATCAGGGGAGGCTGGACCCCCCTGGAAAAATTAGATTTATACGCCCTTACTTGGCATTATGTGCTGTGCTCAGGTAAACTAGTGGTCTTAAATAAAATTTTTTTTAAATATTTAGGCCTTAGCCTATATAATGTGAGCCTTTGAGTAATAAACTTAAAATAAAAACACCCTTAACTGTGGCTAGCATTAGCCTTAGTCCTATATTAAAACACTGACTCACCTTGGTATGGTAGCTTGAACTCTTGGACAAGAAATACTTCCAAATTAGTTGAATTGTTATCAGGCCCACTATCTAGACCTAAAAAGCTTATTTTGTAAGCTTCTTGTTTTAAGGCATGTTTTATTGGTTCTTTATTGAAACCTAAAAAAAATGAACATAACCAAAGTTACTATCAGGCAACAAAGTTTGGTGTTTAGTTCAATGTTAAGCTTAATTTACCTTTTTCTGCAAGAGTTTCATTCATACCTCTAAGTATAGTGGTTGCAAATGGATAGCTCCAACATTTATTTATTTTTAAATAAGGGAATAGTACTCAGCATGATTTTGCATTTAAGGACTTTTAGAATTATTTTTAACTCAAATTTAAATATTTTAAGATTAATTTTTACGAACAAAATAATCCGGATGTTGAAGAGTTCATTATTAAGATATATCATGCAAAATTCACAAAATAATCTTTAGATGCGATCATGGATATCACAATGGTCATGAACCTAATAGTGGTTCTTACCATTAATCACAATAGTGTGTTCGTAAATATTTAAGTTGGTGTGCGAGTTTGTGAGTTTTGTTTTAATTAGATATAAAAAAATGGACCTATATTGTAATAAAAAAGATAAAAATTCAAATTATAAAGCCCATACAGTTTTAAATTCATATAATTATTTGTACCAATTTTTTTCACTTAGGTTATATGCTAATAGAGTTTGGTTGCTCAAGGCATGTGAGGTTGTAAGATTATATAAAAACTGCTTTTAGAGCTTACTTCCTTAGATTAAATAGCATGAGAGGGATGTATTTCAGCCTTGGTGACAATTCGGGGATGGTACACAAAAATGGTGTCATTTAGGCAACTTTTCATTTTTAAAATTCTGAACCTTCATTAAAACTAAAATATAAACTGTTGATAGCCATCTGGAAATGAAGACTGAAAGTCAATAATAAAATGTAATTTATATTATAAGGCAACATCAGTAAATAGGCCTATTATTATATTATCATTACACTTACCTATCCAAATTAAACCTAACTTTTAATGTGCAAGTAAAATACCTAGGCCCTATATAACAATATTGATAACATAGGCCTAAACATTTAATGTTTGTAGAGCAAGATAATGTCACATATTATTGTAAAGGAAAGGATGATGGCTCAAAGCACATGTTTGTTAATGTTTAGATCAGGACATATATTTTAATGAGCTATTTAAATGTTGTTAACATACAAAATATATTTAAATAGTAGGTAATAATTTTAGTATAAATAGGCTCTCCATGGCCTTTTGAGTGTTATGGTAGGCATATTTAATTATTAATCAAGTTAATTGTTATTTTTAATCGGAAAGGGTGTCCTATTCACGACGATTTGGATTGATTTAGGTAGGCTTACCCTTAATCAGGTGCTTGTTGAGCCTTCATAGAACATAATCTTTTTAAAGTAAAATAACATAACTAACCAAATGTTATTAGCGACTACCTATTTTATAATGTATGCCTGCTGACATGTTGGGGCAGATTTAATAAGGCTCACAATAAAGGGCTATCCAAATATGCAAACAACTATTTAACGATTAATGATCCTTGGGAACACAGAACTAACCAATAACTATCAGTTTTCTTACTCGTAGTACAATTTTTGAATATTAAAACACAAGCTATTCTAATTGATCGATACATTTTAAGAAATTGATACTTTCTTATAGCTCCGGTGTTACAGAATACTCTTGCAAACAAAACTAAAACATTTGCTAGTTGGACACAGCAAGAGAGTATTGCAATAGTGGATGCCCTGTTATGAGTATTCAGAAGGATCTATAACCGTCATGTCCTTCTTGATGTAAATGCCAATAAAATGTTATTGAAATTCATAAAAAGTAAACATGTTTCTGTGAGCGAAAGCTAAACCGGGATATAAGATACTACGGTAGGCCAACTCACCTGGCAAATGTAGGCTTGGAAGAGATAATATATTAAGTTTCTTTGTTCAAAAACTTTTGCACTCTTCATCAATATGAAGTTGGTAAATCTTGAGATCATAAAATTGTTTCAACACTGGATTATTAATTGTTTGAATCCATATCTTAAATTCACGTTATTCATACACAGGGAATCTATGGCGCACTCTTTCAGGCACGTACTCACATTGAGGTACACAACAGAAACTTTTTCTTGGCATTTTTAAATATTAAACATACAATAAGCATTCATTGTACAGTAGAATGGCCAGATTAAAAAAACTCTTAACTTACCGGTATTTCTAAAATTATCATATCATATTAATATATAAATTAAAGTATTACGTTATAGATACGCTATTAAATAATACAAGTTAAATTAACTAAATCTTAAGAAAAATGTAAAATTGTTAAATTCACATGTGATCTATAAATTTAAAATGGCGAGTGGTGACAATTGAAGCCAAGATTTACTGGGAAATGACGTCATTGATATGCGACAGTAACAGTAGCGGCTGTGTCCCGAACTTTATTAGTGGTTTGGTCTATTTCTATTGATTGTCCACCGCACGATTATACCGCAATTTGGGATTACTGTTGTCTCCGCTTGTGTGTGTGTGTGTTTTTTGTTTTTTTATAACATTTGGTGGTAAGTCCTAAACAAAACATACAAAGCTTGGTATTTATTTTTCTATGTTTTCAGTTACCGAACTTGTTGTTAATTGAGATTTATATACAAGTGTAATTTTTGTTTGATACCCAATCGGTATTAATAATTCTGGGTTATATAACGTTTTAGAGTGGTCATACATCTTCTCTACAAGCAAAGAAATTGACTCCAGATCAGTACAGTGGGTATTTGAAACTTAGGCTAAGCGACTTAAAGCCAAATATTGGAAACTAGCATCGCTTCATCAAGCACATCCATTGCATTAAGAATCCACTGAACAAAAAAAAAATGTGGTAGCCTATCTAAGGATCTTGCTGAGTGACCATCGGACTTTGAAAAGATATCACTGGATCAAGTTAATACATCTTGAGTAGATTTTGATTAAATGTGCCAATAGTTATTACTGTTTTGAAATATATTATTAACTATCTTCCTGAGTGGTTTGTGCAAGCCGCTATTATGAAAAATTATTTTTATAGTTTAAGGTAGGGGACACTAGAATAAAGGGGGCGGTGACCCGAAACAGATTGGGAACCACTTCATTAGAGGATGAACTATCTTCATAAACTGCCATTTAGTTGAACATATAGTATAGCTCAGTGGTCAAGTGATCGGAGTTCCTGCGGCTCCGGTCTAGAAAACTGAGATTTACGGCTGGAAGGTACATTGCTCCGACCACATAACATCCTCTATTCGCAAATGTTAGCATTATGATCGCTATGGTAAGAATAAATGATGTCATAAAAGGAAATTGAAGCCAACATTTGGGATCACTATGAATGTAATGTTTCAACGTCTATGAATACATCAAAGTCAATTTGTTATAATATGATTATGTAGGTATATTTATACACACAGCTGATATTTTTTTAAACATTTAGAATAATTTCATATTTATAAACTATAACTAAACGAGTAAGATTGAAAATGTATTATTGAAACCAATATAAATGTCAAGATCTAATTAAAATATTCAACTTTAATTTGATTTGCAATACTAAAATATACTAGAGTGTGAACAATATTCTCACAAATAAATGAAATAAAGCTCAGAGCTAGACCTCCGAGAAGGATGTAAAAGGAAGTCTGAACATGGCCGACTCCCAAAGGTTTCAGTTCAACAGATTTATCCCTATTACGAGATGAAAGAGTCAATTCATATTTATCTTCAAGGGTCCACTTTTCGGCAAGACCCGATTCATACGCGATTCTTAAGATACTGTTGATTTTGTCTAAGAACGGTGAAACGTAAGGATAATGTGCTGCGATGAGCATTTTATAATAACACTCCTTCATGGTATGCATTAGAGGATAACCGTCTTTATAGTAGTCGTTTAGTTGCATGTATTGTTCTGTTACTGTCGATGCATCGACAAAGGCCATTGTTCTCTCAAAGGCAACCGTGTCCAGTGCAGATTTTAAATCAATCACAGCAATAACTTTTGACATTAAAAATTTCAAAAATGTATCGTTTTTTGCCAATTCTGACCAAAGCTCCAATAATTCATCTGAACGGTCCATCTGAGAACCAGCTATACCAAGCTTGGATTCAACCAATTGATCCAATGTATCTATATCAGGGTAGTAATGCGGTGTCGTCAAATAACTTGTCAAACTTCCCTGATAGGCGCTCATCAAAACTAAACTGGTTAACAAACAAGAAATAACGAAGATTCTCTGAGTCGAGGAAACCAACGACATATCTGTGGAGCCACTCGCAAAGAGTCTAACAGTTTCCAAGGTCGTTTCTGTTTCGGAAGATAAATCTTTTCTAAACAGTTTCCAGAACAAGACAACTATTGGTACGTAACCTAGAACAAGTGCCCAAGTATCACTTTTGAAAGGTAAAATAACGTTCATATAAAGTGGAACAAGTTGGGCCTAGGGCACAAGGACTGATAGGCAATTTTGATTGCAAGAAAAAGAGGAAGTAAATATATTTTTCGGGTGCTTTATGAAAAAGCTTCCAAACATATCAGGTGTTATATCTTTGGCATCAGGATTATTTTTGTTTCTTGTATTCACGGTAACCATTACTGCATTCATAACTTGTCCGATTAGTTGATGAAACATTAATTCACTTCTCAGTTTACCTGATTTTAAGCCTATTACAGATCTACTTTCAGTTATCTTAATTTCGTATCCATTTAGGTCATTTAGTTTATCTGAAAATATATTTACATTTGGAGGTTGAATTAATGATTTGGAAATGTCATTTTTAAATTGGTTGTAAAACCACACGTTGATTCCTAGAGGATTATGATGTTTTTTACCCTCGTTTTGTATTAAAGAAATCACCAAAACATTCAATATATGATACTGAATCCACATCTTATGACAGTGTTTCTTAAATATGTCTAAATCATTACTATCGTCAGAAGTAATTACTATAACAAACGGTGTTCTCGGATCACCAAGAAATGTTGACATAAATTTCCCTAGTGATTCCCAAAAACCTTTGCTAATACTTTCCACAAACCAAAATATTACTTTAGGAATTCCCAAAATACCATTTAAAATAACGTCTACAGAATAAATATCCTCGAATTTTAATGTGTTGTCAGGCATTTGAAAAGTTAAAATTGGGAGATTATTTACGAATTGAACTTGTTTGAAGAATTCTTTTGAGTGATGAAAACAGTTTTCTTGTATAACAACAACAGCCATATGACTTGCCTTACTTTTTCTAGTCAGATTAATGATAAGGTGAGTAGCTTCTGTTAATTGTCTTGTATAATTGTTATTTACATCTGGAATAAATATTTTAGACTCTAAGCACTTTATAAAACACCCTAGAAAAAACAAAACTACCACCTTCATTTTTAATTTATCGATAAGTTACTGTAAGTTTCAGTTTTTAAAATTATTTTTTAGTATTTAACATTATGTATGCATTTTAAAATGTAAACTTAAAAAATATACTCATTTTATAGAATAATTTACATTTATAATAAATAATCAAATATATATGAATACAAGTAATTAAATATGTTAAAAATTAATTTTATCATCTTTTATTTAATTTTATCACCATAATAGATATAAATAAATCTTAATTTATATATTAGAAAACTAAACCAATCCAATCCTACGAGATCTATGAACTGTTTGAATTAAAACCTACCTAACGTTTAAGTTTGAAAATCAGTAGTTCTCTCCTTGCGTGAAGTAAACAATTGATCGCAAAGTGGTATGCTTTTAGGTCAAAGAGAAATACACAGTATGTTATAGCCATTATAATTGATAAAAGAGATAACGTTTTTAATAAAGATTGTTTAGTTTACCATAATAATAGTAATTGCTTTCACAGGAAACTTATTTTACTCATAGCAATTTTTTTTCCTACTTTTAGGGAGAAAGTTGGTATATTCCCAAAAAACTATCCGTTTGTTTCAATAGATACTATCTTAAGAATAAGATAGGCTGAGCTTTCAGTAAAACGTTTGGCACTAAACAATCTATCTATTGGCAAAAAATAATAATAAGTGTAATAGATATATTTTTTATTCTATGACAACGATATGTATCGGTAATTTTACACCATTTTCAAGTCTAAGGAAAACCAACGTAATTTCAAATTGTTGTATAAAAAATATGTTACAAAATTATGAATTTAAGACTCAAACAATAGAAATATAAATAGTTAAGAGAAACTATAATGTGATATACCGAACATAAAATAGATAACCATTTAAATTAACAAGCTTATAAATACCTTATTTGTTTAAAGATGATTGATTTTACTTCATACTATTGGAAAGTTGTGAAAGTTTTATCTAGTGAGATGATCAACAATATGTACAAAATGTAAAATATAATGTGTAAAATCACCGAAACATGTCGTTGTCATAGAATAAGAAATATACATAAAATAAGGAGAAGGGAATAAAAACTAAGATTTAACCTTACCATCAAATTTAAGTTTGTTTTAAAATTAATTATTTGTACTAATCTGCCGACAGAGTCCCCTTATAATTTGTTTTACTTTTTAACAAATCGACCCAGGGGGGTTGCCTTTAATTACCCAGAACTACGCACAAGGAAGACAACTAAGACGAAAACTTTCCTTCCCTTCTTTTAATGGAATTTAAAAGAGAGGCGTGATAAGACCAGGAAGGTTGTTAAGTAAACTTTGGCAACCCTCCCAGAAATTCCTGTGGGATCCTTCATCCTGGTTATTGGTGCTGAAATCCTTTAATTTGTTCAGCAAACATTAATATCCTGCGTTTTGCTTTATTAATCAAAATGGGGGTCAGCTACGGGGGCTTATAGACATATTTTCAGACTTATAAAATTCCACTCTTTTTAAGAATCGATGCTTTGTTTTAATATATGAATTGAGCTAAACTGAAGATATCAAAGATATTAATATGCCCCTCTCCTCTCCCTATAGTATTAAAAAACCTTAAATTTTAAATTGTGTAGTTAAAAATAAACTCATGAATCATATGAATTCTTTTTCACTACTTAGTTTAGGTTTTAAAAACACGATTAATTTACTAAAATTATACCTTTACTAGAATGTTTACTCTTAATTTTATATCTTTAATTTGTCTCAAATAATTTGTAGGGTTAGTCTGATAAACTGTTTTAGAATTGCGTCTACCGGTACTACACGTCCGGGTAGTACGCACAGAAGTATACTGATTACGTTAATGTGATGGTAATAAGGTAGGTTTAATTAAGAGGATTTGTATCAGCATTTGCGTGGAGAGTGAGTGGAAAACCACCTTCAGTACACCCGACCGTGTTTCGAACTTTGATATCCCATTCATCGGCAGTCGAGTCTATTGCGAAAGTGACTATTTCACCATTTTTCCAACTGGTGTGCCACGAATGGTCAGCGGGTGGGCAATGGGAGTTTGAGAGAAGATAAATAAATAAATAATTTATTATCAACACTCTTTTTTTTTTAAATAGCACATACGTTAGAATTTTAGCTATTGAACTTTTAGATATAGTCATAATACTTACTATATATTGAAGGGTGACCTGGTGGTCTAAGGATAAGGTGTCAGACTTCTGTGCTGGGAGTCCGGGGTTCAATCCTCGGTCCCAGCACAGATTTATCTGATTGTCCAAACCCTTCCTTCACCTCTGACAAGACGTGTATTAGTCACAACTTGTGAATGTCTGAAATGCCAGTCCTCCTCCGTGGTTCGTATCCCACGTTAGACTGTAGGTCCTCCATTTCATCTCACAATCACTCTACCATTACACATTAGCGTGAGTGCGTGTAACCCAAATGGGTAGTAAGACGCGGTGCTAATACTTATATATTGAAAGTGATAAAATCCCTCCTTAGAAAAACTGATGTTGTGCCTTGACAATTTTAGCGCCTGGTTCAATCTGCCGTGAGGTGAAAAACAGTGAAAATCAGTGTCTTAGAGTAGACTATTCATTCGACCATCGAAACGGGCATTATATAAAATTTATAAAATAAATCAAAAATACTGGTAGAATATTTTGTAACTTGTTTGGTTCGGTGGCCATATGTGAACCATATTAACCATGGCTTAGTGCTAGATGCTATCTCTTGATTTATACGTTTATTACGCTCTGTGTTTATGTACTTTATTAAATGTGTATTTAGTACATGCACAAGAAGCACGGTCCATTTCAAACCATTAGGAGAACATGCACTGAAAGAGGTGGTAGAGAATGTTATTTTTATCATTTATGCATCTATCGTGACACATGCAGATAGAAATAGGACGGATAGGTTTTTATATCATATCACTTAGCAATTTCAATGAAAGATAACTATAAAATGATTCCAAATGTATTTTTTTTAGTACCGCGTCTTAATATCAGCTCAGGTTATAAGCAGATGTATTAATTATAAAGGCTTACACAGGATTTCATTTCTTGGGGCGATAGAAATTCAAACCAACAACTCCAACAAGTTTTAAATATCATTCAGAAAAAGATATATCCCCCCCCCCCCCCNATACCCCCCCCCCCCCCCCACACACACTTACACAATAGTTCTTTAAAACTAACAAAATAAAATGAGCAATAATAGCCAAAGAAACAAACATGCCACGAATACAACTCTTAATGTTCCTGTCCACCAGTCTAGTCCATTTGGACCTTACAGTTTACAAAACTCTACAATGGCCAACGAATGGCCATGGAACTGCTTAAATCAATCGATTTAACTATCGTTCAAGTACCATCTATCGATACAAAGTAATCAGCCACATCTATAATCACTTTTCAATGTCGATATTATATTAGTGTGCACGTACAGGAACAATTTGTAAAACTGGTTTGTTTTCTGTTTCTTCTTTTATTGGCAGGTAATGCTTTAGATTATTTTAGAGTTCAAGGGGGGGGATAAATCCCCCTTATCATCCCCTGCGTACACCCCTGACTAATTAAGATTTAAGAGCTACGTATGAGGAGTTGAATATTAAGTAAATATACCCGCATTAACGTGGGGGGAAAGGAGAAAACAATCTAGGGGGAAAACCCCTCAATACATGAGACTCTAATCCCGATCTCCCTGTGAAGCAGGTGTTTAATATGTTGAGATGACTGAAATTTCGACCTATAGCTTAATAGGCGCGTGCAAAACAAAATTTCCAAGTCTAAATTTTTTAGTTATCTTTTTAATCCTATTATCTAGAACAGTAGTTCCCAATTACCTACCAGTCAAGGACTCCCCTTGGAGGCTCTTTGAGATTGATGAACCCCCCGTTTTTTCTTATCATTATAATCTTCCACCATATTAATAACTCATGTTAGAAAACCTACACAACTGGGAATTTGGCGCAGTAAATCCGAGTCAAATGTGTTTTTACGTACTTTTATTTTTACACTAACTCTAGTTGTAATAATATTGAATATAATATTAATAGTTAACACAAAAAATGTTAGTTAGGCCTACATGACAATTTATTAGCTATGAAAAAGTTCAAATTCATACATTTGGGTCTAATATTAGTGAGATAAGTGAAACCTCGTCTTTTTTCCCATCACTTCTTGAAGATCAGGTTGAAGGCTGGAAACTTGGACTCGAAAATCCGAATGCATGTCATGTCTATTTTTATACTTGTTTTTTATGTAGCAGTGTTGAGAAAGCTTGTTCACACTGGTAAGTTGTACAAAAAGATACTGCGAAGGGGGGGAGGAGAAGGCGAAGTGCCTTTGGGATGCGCAGTAAGCACTGCTCAGGTGGGTGAGGAGGAGGGGAGCGGATTTGGGATGCACATTAAGCGCTGCTCAGGTGGGTGAGGAGGAGGGGAGTGCCTTTGGGATGCGCAATAAGCACTGCTCAGGTGGGTGAGGAGGAGGGGAGTGCCTTTGGGATGCGCAATAAGCACTGCTCAGGTGGGTGAGGAGGAGGGGAGTGCCTTTGGGATGCGCAATAAGCACTGCTCAGGTGGGTGAGGAGGAGGGGAGCGGATTTGGGATGCACATTAAGCACTGTGCAGGTGAATGAGTAGAAGGGGAAGTGCCTTTGGGACGCGCAGGTGGGTGAGGAAGAGGGGAAGCTTTTTATTGATTAAGATTAGGCCTACTGTTGTTTAATTATTATTTTAGCTTTTTATTTTGTTAAATTTTGGCGGTTGTCGTGGACCCCCTAGGAACAGCTCGTGGACCCCTGCGATAAAGTTCTAAAACACCATACTTAAGTAATCCATATCGCATTAATATACATATTCAACTATCGCGGATGTTTATTAGGACATGGTGGGAACATATTGGGTTCAAATCCTGTGTGTGATACCAGGCGGTGGCCTAATATCCCAAAATGTAGTAAACACTAGTAAAGACACACGCCGTACCCATCGTCTTACTACCCGTCCGTGATATCCGTATAGCTTACTTTACTGGATTAAGGATGAAGAAGGTGTTATTAAACCTGAAAAATAATACCTGTAAAATAATAAATGGTTGGTGTGCCAATTAAGGTATAATTTAAAGTAAATATACCCGCCCTTGTGTGAATGGTGTATGTGTAAAACCAATAAAGTAAAACACCGTTGTCCTTTATACACCAGGCCGGAACTAAAAAGAAACTCTCCTCCCTATCCTCTTCCAACCAAAACCAAACTAAAAAAATGGGGTGTGGCTGTGTCATGGACACGGCCGTGTGTTGTACGTGAATACGTTTATGTAACGGGTTATATTTTTTAAATAAAATATTTTTATTTATGTATTTTGGATTAAAGCAAGGAAACAAATAATTATTGTGTTACAATATAACTTTACTAATGTTTTATATACAATCGATAGATTGACGACAGCTGACAATTAAAACTTAAACGAACATCGTAGCTTCTCCGAGTCAAAAGTTATACTAATTGCAAATCTCGATACGCAGCAAAATAACCTCAAAATGGCGGCGCTTCCCCCTCCCCCACGGGCGATGCGTCATTGTTCTCGCTTATCGTAATGAATTCTTTGATCCTTTAGCTATCCAATGGTATAATTTAATTTTGGATGTAGAGGAAAGATTCGAAACTACAACACTAAACTGTATCCCCCGATTTTGTTATCATTAGGTTTTTTGAATTGCCCCCGTATGGTAGCAAATTTAAAGACGTATTCACGTCAAAAGATAAAACTGACCCGTTTGTCCACGAGCGTAACGTTGAGGGGTTCATCACGTACGAAAACTAAATGACTTTATTCAACGGTTTGTTCCTAGTATCGCGTCTTACTAACCTCTCGGGTTATACGCTTTTGTATTTAATTACGTTCATGGCTTTACGAATAAGGGAGGCTTTATTTAGAGGACGTGTACCCGCATTTACTTGTGGGGAGAGTAAAACACCATTAATGAAAAACCATACTCGGTACACCCGACCAAGATTCGAATCTCAATCTCCCCGTCTGCGGCAATCTCTCTTATTCTGAAAGTGACGCCTTGGACTATGCAGTCACTGAAGTGAGTTAAATACAACTTTTGAAGAGTGATTATTAAAATATTCTTGCGTGTTAATTTGTTCCAGTAAAGCACCATTTAGTACTTCGTTCTTGTCCTTTCAATCTTAATTTCTATTCCTCTTTCATCTGACAGAACAAAAATTGCTTACTCTCCTTAACCCATCCCCTTCTTCTGACCCTCTAAATATTCCATTTGAGCAAATTAACACCAAATTAGATATATGTTACAATTACTAAATGTGTATAGAGTTTAGTTTAAATCGAATTTTATCAGCCCTTCCACAAATTTGTACCTCGCTAACTTGGAAGCAAGAGTAAATGAAAAATCAATATTTCCTAAAATCTTTAAAAATAAATGGTACGGCGCACCGCACAGACTTTCTCTCTCTATATATAAACTCGTAAGATTTCTGAACGGAATAATGTACATTGTATCATCACCACTCCACATAAGAACACGCATAAAATAATATACAATTATATATAATCAATGAGAAAAGAGGCGCATCTTTGTCCACCTAAGAGCATTTCAAACAGTTTAATGTTTTAAAGACCTTAATAAAATGGTATTTGAACCATTTGCTGACAGCTTGGAAACTCGGATCTGCCTTTCATGTTCCAATTTATGAAAATTATATTACTAGAGATGAATGGAGGGAAGTAGAAAGAAATCTAAGGAATCCTAAAATGTTATAAAAAAGATTAATATTGGGTACACAAGGGTCAACACTTCGTATTAAAATTTCAATTTCTGGTTAAAATTTTGTAAGGTGTTGCACATCTTCAGGTCATTGCATTGATATTTAAATATTCATTCATACATTTTGACCAATAATAAATGTAAATATTGACTATTGAGTCTAAAATGGAGATTGATCATTGCTTTGCAAACATTTCTCCTAAGAGTTTTAAGGAAAAATAACATACTTTTTTTAGATACTTACTTATATTTAATTACTCGATGGCATTGGAGAATTATTGCGTTAAGACTTAATTAGTATATGTTTACAACTAACGCTCAGAAAATTGTATTAATATATTTGCAAATATCTCAGAAACTGTTGCTTTTATAAAAATATATGTCAAATAAAAGTTTTTTATTTCTAATAGTCCTACAATTTTGCAATGATAAGTTGTTTAGTTTCTCCAATAGTGGTGGCGATACGGAAATTAACGCTTCTGCAAAGTACCCTAAAAATCATTTTCATAGGAAAATGAAAGTATCCAGTTTATTTATAATCTTAATCAACGCCTAGATACGAATTTTAATCAAAATCGTTTGAGCAGATTTTGAGAAAAACCGACTTTTTCTCTTTTCGCCCGTTATAAAACTACGCTTAATTTTAAGTTTTAATAGACACACAGACTGACGGCATTGCAAAGACTATTTTTTAGGGTTCGGGGGGTAGTGAGACGTCGACATCCATCAACATTTCAGGTTAGTTTTTTTTACGATCGCAATACTTAAGCTTTAATGTCCAAAAAGCTAAAAAAATATATATAATTGCGTATAGATTGAAAATTATTGATTTTATAAAAATATGTTTCAGATAAAATATATGTATTATAAATATATATACATATTTGTAATGCTAAGTAATTTCATATCTCAAATAGTTTCGGAGCTATTTAAAAAAATGTTAATTGACGCATCAGACCGGAACCCTTAAGACATTTTGCCGAAATATTGAGGGTAGCCATTTTGTTTGGAATATTTATTAATGTTTATAAATGAAATTTAATCAAA
Source organism: Timema bartmani (assembly GCA_902151455.1). Taxonomy (NCBI): domain Eukaryota; kingdom Metazoa; phylum Arthropoda; class Insecta; order Phasmatodea; family Timematidae; genus Timema; species Timema bartmani. The sequence continues at coordinate 53,375 of CABFWB010002753.1, read as the reverse complement.
ATCGTTAGAGCCGATTTTGAGAAAATCGACTTTTTCTCTTTTTGCCCTTCAGTAAACTACCCTTAATTTTAGGGGTAGATATCCAATTCCAAAAATCCCTCGGGGCAACCCTATGAAAACCCTAGATATCAAGTTTCAGCTCAATCGGTAAAATAGTTTAGGCTCTAGTTGGAGGTACAGACAGACAGACAGACAGACAGACAGACGGAAATTCAAAAACCACTTTTTCGGATTCAGGAAGTCATGAAACGTCAAAATTCATCAAAATCTCGAGTTCGATTTTTTTGACGATCACCATACTTTCTCTACCTGTAAGATAGAGAAAGTAAAAATATATTGTAGGCCTATTAAAATATTTTTTCTTACTTTCTATTTACTATAAAACTAAAATTGAATCAATTTTACTGGTTTGAGAATTTAGTTGATGCACAAAAATTCAATATTATTACTATTCAATATTTATTACGAGCTTCATAGAATTTACACACAACTTTTTTGGTATATTTTATTGAATCTTGTAGCTAAATTTCCGTATGGTCAACGGATGGACATATTTTTACAGGACTACCCTTAATAAATATCTAAAGTTATATCTAATTACTTATAATGGTCTACATTAATACATTTATGTTTGAAAATTCTTCTATCATGAAACCTGCAAAATATCTGCCCTTAAAATGAGTACAAAATAATAAATGGTTGCTGTGCAGTGTGCCAATTAAATAACGTGTACATTATGAAGACAAATGTGTAAGGAAATGAATAATTTTAAGTGTCACTGATTTAAACCCCTACTTATTTGCTTAATGGCCAGTGCATGGTGATAAAAACTGTTCTAATCACAAATGTGAATTAAAATTTGTTAGTAAATTTATTTTCCTTTTCTTCGTTATATGTTTAAATTTAAAAGGCTATAGTTATTTAATAAAGATTAAAGTTATAATTTATTTTAAACTAATAGATATTTGAAAAAATGTTCTTTTCATAAAGATTATATCATAAATGTATTATTTTTAATTTAATGATATTTTAGCGAATTCGATTTTAATTTATTACTTTTCACTGAAACATGACTTTCTCAACTTATCTAGAATAATCTAAAAGTTTTCGTAATTTTACCAACTGAATGAGCTCATGAATATTCCAGCTTAAAAACTATTGGAATTTTCGTATTCTTGTTGTAAATTACAAGTCTTAAGAAATCTTCAACCTTATACTTTTGTATTTATTAAAATAATTTATTGCAAGAATCTTAAAGAAAGTCTTTTAAGAAAATCTTTTTACCATGCAGATCTTTGAGAAAACAATTCAATTACTGATTGCGCTGTCTTTATTTCACTTATACTTTTTTTTACGTTATCCTACTTTGCATTATAATATTAAGAAATGCATTATAAAGGTTATTTGGTTATTTGATTTCACAATAAATTTGCTTTTTAAAAATATTTCCGATTTAGTTGAAAAGCAATGTTTACTTGATTTGAAAAAGAGTTAATTTTTTTTTCATTGTGTCTTACTATATTATCCAAGCTATTTGTGTATTTAAACTAGTATACTAAGGATTAGGTAGAGTCAAAAATAAAATTACACCTAATTTGCGTGGATGGAGGGTGGACAATATTTTTTATTTTATTAAACCTCACTAAATCCGGTTCAGATACGAACCCCTAGCTCTTACTCACTGACATACCAGATCATATTTGGATGGTGTCATAATCCACGTACCCACCGATGCGGGTAATAAAAACCTTAAAACAAACATATTTTTCCATAACGATAATCTTAAAATACTATTTTTTGTGCTTCATATATTCCTTGTTAATGATTCGTTTCAGGATCCGTACCTTAAGGAAGGGTATGTTTTGCGAGACTAAAAATCTCTTCCCTTACTACCTGTTCGGCCTCTCTACGCAAATGTGGGTACATTTACTCTAAATCCAGCCTTTCTCATCCCTATTCTATTAGAGTAATTATTACATAGGTGTATAGACGGAATGGATAGTAGGACGCAGTGCTAAAAAAAAATCAAAAAAATGATTTACTTAAAAAATAATATTTTTAACTCTTGATATCTTATTTTGGGGGCCTTGACCACGATATAAAACAAGTGGAACCGGTCCCAAAAATAAACGTCTGGGTTTGATCTCGATTCGCTGTCTGATGTTATCACGTGAAAGTTCAAATCAAAGTAGATGCGAAGGGTGAAATTAGTTTAAAATAAGATGACGCGAAAAATAAAAGTGCTCAAGAGTGAAAAGGAAAAGTAGGCTGAAGGTCAAGGTGTATAAGAAAGAAAAAAGTGTTGAATATAAAATTGAGGTGGGTTGTCTACGAAGAATATACAGTATAGTAATACGAGATAAGACGTGACTCTCAGAATCAAGATAGTATTCTTACCCCCATATAACGTGCTTGTACCGCGTTACTGAATCGTCACAAGAAGTAGATAAGGCACACACCACTGATAGTGTATATATTATATAAATACATATAAACTCCATTCACGGTAGGAATTACTCTCTGAAAGGTCTTTTTTCCTACCAATATCCTACTATATAATAGATTTCTGGCAGGGATAAAGGCCTTTCAGAAAACAATTCCTACGCTGAACAGACTTTACGTCGACCTTGTTGTGTCTTAGGAAAAAATGTTCGGCCCAAAGACCCAAAGTTCATGGCTTCAAACCTAGCCAAGTTCGGCTTATTTTTCTTAAGCTATAAAAATCCAAAGAGCAACTTCCTTCGGAGGGGAAGTAAAGCCGTCGGTCTTATGTCGATTGTGGACATGTAAAAGAACCCTGGAAGTTATGGGAAAATACCTTTACCGGCAAAAGTGTGAGTCCCTTTCGCGCTCACTCATAGAAATTCAGTGTTGAAGGCAACGGGCAACCACCATTCCTTCTTAAACTCCCCTAGTACATAGTATTTCCACCAGATAGTACAGGCCTCACTAACCAGCTGAAGGGCTGAGTACATGGCCGGCTCCGAATGGATAGAAATTACATCAAACCAGCCTTCGGGTTGTTGACTTAAGAAGAAGATTATGTATAGACTACTATATAAGAAATATGAATTTGAGCAGTAGCTAGGAATGAAGAGGAATAAAACCACAATGAAAACCACCTGCAGTCCAACTTGGCCGGGAATCGAACTCCACCCTTCTCATCAATGGAGACTTGTGCGACGCGGGTCTAAGACTCCTCACGGACACTGGTGTGGGTGTATTTATGTGTGAATCTTTATTCATATTTATTTAAATTCACACTCAAAAATAAGTCAAGATAATTAAATTAGAGATATTTATCGTGTAGTTTCCCAATGTATTGATTATACTATCACACGACTTACAAACTAACTTAATTCAAGAATATACCTACAATCCATCAACCCGGCCGTTAAATCCACCACCGTGTCATCGAATGGGCCAGTTTAAATTATTATACATTTTTCGACCGTGATGTAGATCAAACCAGAGACCCTTAGCTCAGCGGAAATATTTGTTGTTTGACTAACCAAGTTGTCTTACATTGCGTAAACTGCATAACAAAAGAAGTATATTCAACGTCTTGAAAGTTAAAATGTAAAAGTCTTATATAAAAGATAAGTACAAACACTTTTTATGTATTCGGTATTGTAATCATTCCCAAGTTTATTGGAGATCCATCTTTTTTTGCAAACTAAAGATTTTACTCGCGTAGAGACAGATATCTTATTTTAGCTTATTCTATTTATTTTGGTAATCTGTGTCTCAAATTCAAAATTTATTCCATCTGCCATCATATACACCGCATAGAGCTGACGCGGCCGCGTCAATCCAATAAAACCAAATGTTTGAGTGGGGTGGGGTTTGTCCACTTTGATAATTTTGGGTTTTAAATTCGATGGGAGATTGTCTTAACATAAATACAGTGATTATCATAAAACATTATATTCGCACACATATATTGCACACATATATTGCATGACAAGATGAAACGAACGCCTCTGTCCGCATGCTCACTGGCATCTTTGAGGACTATATAAGAATAAATATTGTCATTCTCCTGGTGAGATGGAATATTTGCCGTGAGCATCATGGCGTTTGATGATACATTTTTAAATAAAAATAAAGACCTAGGTCAAATTACTTGAGGCTCATAACAGATATTCACGTAGTAAACTAAACTAGATGCATCTACTGTAGTGATATTTTATTTACTTTCGACAAAAGTGTTTTGTTATAAAATTTATAGTAAAAACTTACCTTAAATTGCGCTCCCGTCCAGGCCGTTTCAGTAGCTGTGGTATGTATAGTAACTCAAATCAAGATCAGTATTTTTTTTACCGTTTTTATAGCAAATACATTTTTTGCCAGATTGAATTTAATGTTTCTTTAGTAGATAAGTTTAATTTAATTTTCTGCACAAAGTAATCTCAAGAGTTATCTTTTCAAAAGCATTCAAGAATTGTTGAGACTACTATTTGTATAAAAATTAACCAAACATAGCCTCTGAAATATTATTATATTTATTTTGCCGAAACAATATTGGTCAGAAAAAAAAACTGATAAAATACCAGTCTTAGCTCACCCTACCTTCCATCCTAACTTAAGGTGGGCATGTATGTACCGCGATAAAAGGCCGTTTTTTTGTACTATTTTTATAGCAAAACTTTTGTTGGTCAGAATAAATAAAAGGTTGCTCCAGTAGAAACATAGTTTGATTTTCTCCACATGGTGATATCAACGCTTGTTGAATATCTATCATGATCATATCGGAATTAAGTGAGAACCTTTTTAAATTAATAGAAAAAGGTGTCATTAAATTCCAGGACACTCTTGACAGATGTTCAACAACTGTTGATATCACCATATGAAGAATATTAAACTCTATATTTCTAATGGAGCAATATTTGATTTCTTTTGACCAACAAATGTTTTGATATAAAAAGAGTAAAAACACTGGACTTTTCTCGCGTCCCCTACATATTCGTTGCTAGTGTATTGGAAAAGTCGGTTTTATTAGTTCAGTAAAACCTGGCGCTTGGGAGACAAGCTTTCAAGACTCGCCAACAGGCAGCGCCCGCCACTAGTTTACAGTTGAGGGATGCTTCGCCGACCACAATCAATGTAGAAGCGGACAAGTCACAACAATCCAATATTTTATATAAAAAAAAGGTCCTTCTCCAACAACTATAAAAGCTACTAGATCAACTTTCACGTTTTCTTACTTAAAGTCATGTGATCTGTAACTGTAATGCTTGATATATTTATCAATATCTATAACATTTAACTATAATATAATAAACACTATCAATTTTGCCCACAAAATATTATGTTTGTATTTTCTAAAAATATCTTGCTATGAAAATTGTATTTTAGAAAATTACTTACTGTCAACATGTTCTACTATACAAACATACATTTCTTTTAAAGTAAAATATCCATTTAATCAAATTTATCTTATTTTCAGAAAATTTCTAATAAAATTTGAGTGAGTTGAGGAATGTATAGGTTAGAGGAAATGTAACTAAACCCTTTATGCGTTTAGAAAGAGTGGGAAACTATTAAGTTAAATTCATGTTCAGTACATCCGGCTGAGATTTGAACCCTGGCCTCGTCAACGGGAATACTTACTCGATGAGCTTGACACTTAGTCCACGATTCCACCGATGTGGGTAAGATGAAAATTAAATTTCGTACTTGTTAACTTTTCAACTGGTAGAGAAACCCAAAATTATCACGAACCAGATACAGTCCAATGTTCACAGGAAGGGCTTTATCTGATAGCTATAAAAACTGCTGGATGTATAGACCTATACTTATATATTATTACAAATAGACATTTATAGCAACGAGAGTAGATATAGTAGCTTTTTCTAGATGCCGGTAAAGTCCGTTCTTAATAGATTTGGGATTTAACTTTCAAGAAGTCATACGTCGAGTCATGTTATCTGACGCTTTGATTTTTGATATATATTATCAACTAGCTGAATCCCCGTTCTTCGCGCATGATATTGTGTTAGTATTTATGTTTAGATGAAAATGAAGAATTTTTGTTTGACTCTTAATGGCATGGTTCTTAGCGCTACCCGAGAAACACCACGAGGAGGTGATCGATCATGTATCGTTTCTCATAGGGAGTTTTATTTTCGGCAGGCCCCCTTGCCTACTGCCTGGGGTGTTATCAGCTGAGAGCAGCTGGACAGGTCTCCCCTCCCTCCCAGCCACTACACACCACCCCGGGCCGGGCCCTCTCACTCACACAGACGCTCCAAAACACCACAAAATACAGCAAACTACATACTTCTACCGTCTCTTGGAGTTGCATATTAAAACGTAATTACATATTTTAATTAATTGTCTCTGTTAATTTTTTTTCCACCCCTTAGAAGCATCTACGATGTTAAAAGTAATTGCAATATTTTTTTCGAAGGCATTATTAGAACAAACTTATCGGATTATTACCCTCTAAACGCTTAAAAAGAGTTTATAATGCAGTATTGTTGATTAGGGTAGCTGCCCCAATTTCACCCCCTTAATCAAAAAACATCGGAATAACTTTACTGTTCCTAATTGGCTTATAAGGAACACCTGTGCCAAATTTCAGCTCTCTAGCTTCGTGGGAAGTGTGAGAATTGGTGATGAGTAAGTGAGTGAGTGAGTCAGTCATTGCTTTCGCTTATATATATATATATATATATATATATATATATAAGATTAAATAAACTAAATAGCTATATACTTAGATTTTATCTATTTTAGATTGATTAGATGGATAAATTAGAGAGCTGAGATGAAATAGTATATATTACATTAGAAATATTTAACCATATTATATAGCTAGTTGGACAATCCGACATCTTAGCTCAGTCGTAGCGTGTCTGCCTACTGAGCTAAAGGTCTCGGGTTCGATTCCCGGTATAGCCAAAATTGTATTATCATTAGTGAAATGTGGGCTTACCCTTTCACATTGATAAATTAACGACAAAGGACTAAATGTTGTGCCTCTCTTAATATTAACCTAGATTATAAGGCATATGAAGCAACTACAGGCCTAGGTGACCTGGTGATCTATAGGTAAGGTGTCAGACTACTGTGCTGAGGATCCGGGGTTCAATCCTCTGTTGTCACGGCACATATTTATCTGATTGCCAAATCCTTCCTTCACCTCTGACAAGACGTGTATTAATCACAACTTGTGAATGTGTGGAATGCCAGGCCTCCA